>JAXCMG010000073.1:4169145-4195287 GCA_034642415.1 Podarcis siculus | reverse complement strand
GTCTGTCAAGACTGGCCCGTACGGGCAGGGGTACCTTTACCTTTACCGTTTATATTCCTGTTCTCTGGTAGCATAAGGAAGGGCATTTGAGAGTGCAACTCCCAAACTGGCTCAGCCTCAGGAAGCAAAGTTTATGTTGGGATCTTCAGTGTCTTAGACTTGGTGGTTGTTAAAAGTTTTGTTCCTGGCTTCCCTAGGTAGGTGAAGTTATATACGTGGGGGAGAGCAAGGGGTCCAGAGTAACTGTGGGCACCTTGGGGCCTTTTCCCCACCTTGCTTTTTCTGAGGAGGTGCAGGGTGGCAGAGCAGTGGCAATAGTTCTTTTGCCCACCACCTTTCGTCTTTGTCTGGCTATTCCTCTTTCCTGCCCCCCCCCCGGAGCATCCAGGTGGAGAGTTTTGCTCCCAGGATGGGTGCAGACTGTTGTTTCTGCTTTTCCCTGAAGCGGCTCTTTATTAATGCATTTGTTCTATTTTAAGGCCACGGAAAACCTTTCAAAATAGGTTGCAATGTCTGTTCTTGTTTTGCTGGGAATCTGATCTGCTCCACTCGCCAGTGTCTGAATGAATACAACTCGGATGATGAGCATGACATTACAGGTAGGATTTGTGTGTGTGTGTGGTGCGTTTTATTTTCTGGCTGTACTTTGCCCAGATATTCCTTGTAGCAACTCTTTGAGGCTGCTATTGAAGACAGTTCAGTGGCTTGCCCAGTATTCAGAATCCAGCTGTTAAATGCAAAGCAAATCCCATAATTCTAATAATAAACAAATGTTCATATCTTTCTGTAACAGATTTAAAAAAGAAGAGCCATGCTCCCAACACGGCTGTGCAATTAAATTCTTTTATTTCAGTGGGCTTAAGTGTGGTTAAACTCTGTGTTGGATCATGGCCGTTCAAATCAGGCTTGCTAGTCTGCGCTTTTGCTATAGATATTAGGAGAACACACCTCAGAATTCCAGCCTCTTTGGGAATCTGCAAGTTCCTAACAAAAGCTTTAACTCTTTCAGGTCTGCCATGTAACTGTGCTGATCAGTTTGTCCCAGTGTGTGGACAGAACGGTCGTACCTATCCAAGCGTATGTATAGCACGTTGTGTGGGGCTTCAGGACAATCAGTTTGAATTTGGATCCTGCATCTCCAAGGATCCTTGCAACCCTAATCCCTGCCTTAAAAACCAGAGGTAAATATTTAAGAAAATCTGTAGCACTCTAGGAAATTAGCTAGCTTATAAAAATTCAGTTGTGCCATAACATAATTTGGCTTACGTACAGACAAGGATGAATTCAAACTAGTCACCATATCAGTCAGGTGTTCTGTACATGGATCATTTTCAAGAGGAGATTTCGATTTTGTCCATTTGTTTTTTCTTGCAGTTTCCTTCCTATTATGTTACTTTTTGTAAGTAATTGGTTGCCATAGATTTGCTATTGGGAGAGTCGTGAGAGGTTCCACCTCAGAGGATGTGATCTTTCACCCCGTCTTCCTGCGCCCTGGAAGTGAAGCATACAACTACATATGCAGTGCCCTTCTGTCTACAAGAACAACATAAATTCTTAGGTTTATAGAGGGCTGGAATTCTTTTTGTGTTTGTAATGCAACTGGGTACTTAAATATTTTTGGCACATTACTTTTCTGCCACTCTTTTGGGGCCAGTGCTAACCTCCTTTTTTTCAAAATTATCTCAATCTGGGGTGTGGTTTTTTTTGGTTTTTTGGAAAAATAACAAATAACATGAAAATATTTTTTAATCCAGATGTATACCAAAGCCACAGGTTTGCTTAACGAGTTTTGAGAAGTTTGGATGTAACCAGTACGAATGTGTGCTCAGACAATTCATTTGTGGTGACCAGTTGCGAGATCCTGTTTGTGATACAGACAATATAGAATATAGCAGTCCATGTGTTCTGCACCAAAAAGGGAAAAGTGTATCATACAAAGGTCCATGTCAGGTATGGAATAATCTTTCACATTACTTAAATATGGTTTTTATTGTTCCACTGTTAAGGTGGACCCAACCAAACTTGTTCCTCTCTGGGTCATTTTTCCTGCTTTGTGCTTCCTCTGTGTTATATTTAACCAGGTGAGAGAATTTGAATGCACCATATATTTTATTAAAAAGGCATTTATTCGCACTGTGCCACCTGAGCTGAAACTGCTAGTCACTATGGATAATGGCACAGTCCTTCTGGGGCTTTGAGGTGTCAAATTACTGATTTGGAACTTCTGTTACTCCTCAAACTCCATCTTAATTTTGATATTTATAGTACTACTATAACGGTAGAAACCAAAGTATTGGGAGTATTAATACCACCTAATATCTGTTAGTTGATTATACAATTTCAGACTGGATCAGGTATTTGAATCCATCTCCATAAAAATGTTTCTCAGACATGCAAAAGTGCATGTTAAAGACAAAACTAACTTTCAGCCTTCTTGCAAGTTTTATACATGTAAGGGGTATCCTATTTAGGGGAGTGTTCATTCATTTGATTCTCCACCTGCACTCAAATAGTGTAGCTGAGCATCATCTTGGGCATTTTGTCTGCTTTCTCTCTGTGGCTTTTAAAATTATTACTGTTGAGCCAACGTGTAGCCATGTCAAACAGCCCATTGGGGCTCCCTGTCAAAAACATAGGTATTTTTATGATGTCCTGGGGATTGTAAGAGATCATAATGGCTAGGGAAAAGATAGTTTGCAGTCTACAGTTGAAAGCAATTCAGCACATTATTGTAGGAAGGTTCTTCAGCTTTCCTTTGTTTCTGGCATCATTCACTATTTTAAATTCAGTCAGAGCTTTTTTCCACAATTCTTTTAAAGTTGAACTGCTGCGGCCTGCAGGCATTCACAAAGCCTAAAGAAGGGTTAATGACAGCGTAAAACAATGATTTTACTAGTGAAGTCCATAGCTTTTCACTTTCTCAGTAGGCTTAGAGAAGTTTGCACAGAACTGCTTTTTCCCACCCTGAAGTGGCTTATTCAAGTCACTTCCCCCAGTATCAACAGTTTCAGGCCCCACAATAGGCAGGGAACCATTGATGGCACTGCCACTGGGAGGTGCCTGGAAATGCCCTCCCTGAGATACAGCTGTTTCTCTAATTATTAACTTTTAGGAAGAACTTTAAAACATTCCTGTTCCCCCAGGCATTTGCTGGCTGAAAGATACTGTTTCTGGCAACCTTGATATTGTTAACTGTGGGGGCATGTGACTGTTTTAGGCATTTTCAAATGTTCATGTTTTTAGATGTTTCAAATACATGTTCATTTTATTTTTAATAGTATTGATTTATCACTTTGGCATTTGCTAGCTAGGTTATTTTGGGAGAAAGGTGGAACAGAACTTCAATATATTTTTATCCAGTTTCTGGTATAGTTTGCTGAGTAGTTTCAGAGATTACATTATGCATTTAATTTGCTATGAATTGTAGATTTATACTGTTTCCATTTTCCACTTTGTTCCATTTTCCAGTCATTTTGCAAATCAGTTGATTTGGTATGTGGCCATAATGGCGAAACCTACAACAATGTGTGCGCTGCGTATTCTGACCGTGTGGCTATAGATTACAAGGGACCTTGTCAAGCTGTAGGAGTCCTTTCTGACTACAGTTATCAAGGAGAATGTGCTTCTGTTACATGTCCTCGTCTTGCAGCAACTGGATACAAGGCAGTTACCCCACCAGGTCAGAAAATGGATATTGCTATTCTGAAAGGCAGCCATAGAAAAGTAGGGGAGTGGGACCTATTAGAAGGAGCATAGTTTTGGATGCCTTGCTTACCTGTATTAGATTTCCTGATAGACAGTCTAGTGGGAGCAGCTCTTGGGTGAACCCATAATCATACATTTTCTGTTTTCACCTTGGGGAGCTATGTGCACAGAGTGGCCTGCTCTCCAGTGCAGTCTTTCTCCCCTCTATTGTGGAAGAAAAGCAATCTGACAAATCCGGAGATAGTTCTCACATTGCTGTGTAAATCTGAGGATTCAAGAGCAGTTCAGCACAAGTCATGTACAGAAAGGTGCCCATCCTGCAAACCAACACCATACAAACTTGCCCTGTGTAAAACTGATGTGCACTCAAGCCCTGGCTTGTGCTTGAGTTACAAATGTTTAGAACGGAAGTAGTCATAGAATCCATGAACTGTTCATTTTCATTCTTCTTTCAACATATTTTTAACTTATAGAATCAGCTGCCATAAGACATGTTTATAGGTATTAGCTTATATCGTATAAGCTTAGAGAATTAGACCTGCTAAGTCTAAACCACTGAGCCTCTTGGGCTTGAGATCAGAAGGTCAGCGGTTTGAATCCCCACGATGGGGTGAGCTCCCGTTGCTCAGTCCCTGCTCCTGCCAACCTAGCAGTTCAAAAGCACGTCAAAGTGCAAGTGGATAAATAGGTACCGCTCCGGCGGGAAGGTAAACAGTGTTTCTGTGCGCTGCTCTGGTTCGCCAGAAGCGGCTTAGTCATGCTGGCCACATGACCCGGAAGATGTACGCTGGCTCCCTTGGCCAGGAAAGTGAGATGAGCGCCGCAACCCCAGAGTCGTCCGTGACTGGACCTAATGGTCAGGGGTCCCTTTACCTTTAAGGAACTATGAGAGCATCCCTGCCTCCAATTCTTTTACAGTGGTACCTCTGGATGCGAATGGGATCCGTTCCAGAGCCCTGTTCGCATCCTGAAGCAAATGCAACCCGCGTCCGTGCGTCTGCACGTGTGCAGGTTGCAACTCGCTGCTTCCGCACATGCACATGATGTCATTTTGAGCGTCTGCGCATGTGCAAGCGGTGAAACCCGGAAGTAACGCACTCCGTTACTTCCTGGTCGCCGCGGAGCACAACCCGAAAAGGCCTAACCCAAAGCTACTTCAACCAGAGGTATGACTGTATTAGCCATAAAATCAAAGAATTGTAGAGTTGGGACCCCAAAGGCCATCTAGTCCAACCCCCTGCAATGCAGGAATCACAGCTGAAGAATCCGAGACAGATGGTCATCTAACATCCATTAAAAAAATTCCAATGAAGGAGAGTCCATCGCCTTCTGAGGGGGTCCGTTCCACTATCAAACAGCACTTACTGTTAGAATGGTCTTTCTTTTTCAAAAAAAATGCATATTTATTATTATTATTATTATTATTATTATTATTATTATTATTATTATTTATGTTATTGGTTTTTTTAACAGTAACATGATAAATACATCTGAGAAAACAAAGCAAAATTTGGTCGGAATGTTCTTTCCAATATTTAGTTGGAATCTCCTTTCTCGTAATTTGAATCCCTTAGCTTCTTCCTACCCTCTGGCTCTGTCTTCCATGTGAGAGCCTTTCAGATATTTGAAGGCACTATCATGCCACCTCTCAGTCTTCTCTCCTCCACCGTTCCGCATAAGGCTTGCTTTCCAGACACTTTATCCCCTTGGTCACTCTCCTCTGCCTGCACACATTCCAGCTTGATGACATGGATGCAGCTGTGTCCATGAAAGGGCTGTTGCCTTCACGTTTTGCAATTGGTTGATCGCTGTGTGAAGCAGGATGTTGGATAGATGGGGCTTCAGTGTCATCCACCAGGATCCTTACAGCCCTCTGGCATTTTTAGAGAACTCAAGATGAGCCCATAAGCTGTACATTCCTTTTACAAGTCACTCTACTCTGTCTCTCTCTGGGGGTCTGCTTGTTATGCAGGAGCCTGCTGTTCTTTGTATGCTGCAATACTCAGGGTCTTGTATGATAAAGAAAAGCTGGATACCTTCGCCAAGGTAAGTACCTCAAGCTTTCTTATGACAATTTTATAGTATTATACAGGCCTTTTTTCAGCCAGAAACTCTCAGGCGAGCACCACTGCCATTCTAAGAGAATGAAGGAAGCCTTCATAGTGAGTTCTGGCACTTCTTTTTCTAGAAAAATAGCACTGGCATTATGGCTGTAGTCCAGCACCCAGTTCTGTCTGAAAAGGCATTCAATGTAATTTACAACTGCAATTGAAATGGGGTGAGTTCAAGCAAGGCTTTACTAGTGGATGCTATGATCTTAGTCATAAATAAAAAAAGGGACGCTCTTGCATGTTCACTGTGCAGCCTATATCTGCAATGGGGGTGGATATTGAAGGCTACCTGCCAAGTGATTACCTCCCATAGTGTGTTTATAACCACTTGGTATGCCAGACATCCAACATTCTTGCAGTGAAAAGGAGGACCTTTCCCAGTCCCCAGATCTCCAGTTTTGTTTATATATTATTGAGTGTGGAGTTGTCAGAAATGTGTACTTTCTGTAATGGATGAAAAGTTAGTAGAGTTAGGAAAAACGATGCCTTTTACATCTGAAAAGATATTTGTACTAGGCAAATCTCTCTTGATGGGAAATGCATCTTTTTTCCTAATGATACCAGCTTATTATCTCTCTAGCAGATTAACACAATTTTGTAAAATGTCATAAATGGTACAGAAATTTCATTCTTCTTCCAGATAACCAACAAAAGGCCAATCACTGTACTTGAAATACTTCAGAAGATCCGCCTCCATGTGTCTGTGCCACAGTGTGATGTTTTTGGATACTTCAGCATAGAATCTGAAATCGTGATCCTCATCACACCTGTTGATCAAAACCCTAAGCCTCTTCAGGTATAATTCACCATGGGGGGCGAAGGATTGCATGGGGCTTTATCTATCTTGTTAGGCATAAATGTTAATAACGAAACGCTGCAAATAAGTAAGAACAAAACAGTTTAGAGCTCCAACCAATTGCTCCAGTGAGTTAATTAGACTCCTGTGGCGATCATGCACTAGAGCAACTCTGTCTCACACGTGCTTCCTGAAGCTGAAACTTGGCAGATGCCGTGGAGCTAACTGCTAATCAAAAGACTGGGAGACAACCACCAGGAAGTGATGCTGACTGCCCATCACTGACTGGAACAGAATCTGGGTCCTAGAGAGAGTTCTGGTATGAAATCATATCCATTCCATCAGAATCTGGGCTAGGATCAAGAAATCCACTTTTTTCCAATGTCTGTATTGAGGATCACAGAATCATAGAATCGTAGAGTTGGCAGGACCCCACGGGTCATCTAGTCCAACCCCATGAAATGCAGGAATCTCAACTAAAGCATCCATGACTGATGGCCATCCAACCTCTGCTTAGAAACCTCCAAGGAAGGAGAGTCCATTACCTCCCAAGGGAGTCCATTCCACTGTCAAACAGCTCGTACTGTCAGAAGGAATCTTCTTTCTTGTAACGTGAAGGCACTGGCTTGAGTCCTCCCCTCCAAAGCAGGAGAAAACAAGCCTGTTCCCTTTTCCATGTGGCAGCCCTTGAGGTATTTGAGGATGGCTACCATATCTCCTCTCAGTCTCCTCTTTTTCAGGCTAAACATACCCAACTCCTTCAGCCGTTCCTCATCAGGCTTGGTGCAGGTGCAGAGTCCCAGTTCTTTTTAGGTAGTAAGAAATTAATAAAACTCAGAGTGCCTCTTGTCTAAGAAAGAAACAAACTGGTTTTATGGTTTCCATAGCTAGCAAATTGTGAACCACTTTTATGACTAGCTGATGCTTATTGGGATTGCAGCAGATGTGTTCTGGATGTCTTGAAAACTCCAAAGTATATACTCGAGAAACTGATTTCTATTCCCTGTCTTCTGTCAGGATAAGGTAATTTATCCTGGGGTACCTAACGTGGTGCTCTGCAGGCGTTGTTGGACTCCGACTCCCCTCAACCCCAGCCAGCATGACCACGGGTCAGAGATGATGGGAGTTGTAGCCCAACAATGCCTGGAGGGCACCATGTTCTCTACACCTGGTCCGGAGCATTTAAGGATGCCATCTGAAATTGGGGGAGAGGGGATACGGTAAGAAAAAAAAGCTACTGTATGTTTTACGTAGTAGAAAGATACTTTGGAAGCTCACTCTTGCTTTTCCCTAGATTGAAGCCTGCAATAAAGAAGCAGAGAAGATAGAATCGCTGATCAACTCTGACAGTCCTGCTCTAGCATCCCATGTGCCACTTTCAGCACTTATCGCGGCCCAGGCGGAAGTTTCACGCAAGATGTCTTCTTCTTGCAGCCTGGTTATGCAAGCACAGTGTACTTTCTTCTGGAGCCTTGTGCTCACTTTCACAGCCACAATATGTAATACGTAGTGGCAAGGGAGGTTTGTAATTTGATTTGCGAAAGACATTCAGAACTTAACGGTATATTAATAATGTAACATTAATAATGTTTCCGAGAGGAAACTATATGACCAAAGTGATTACTCCACACAGCACCAGCAATAATGTACAATTTACCTGGGAGACCGATTCCCCCTGCCCTGAGTTGAAGGCTCTGCCTGTAGTGTGTACATTCGTTTCTTTTGATCCTCTTGTCATATTTGGTCAAACGGTTTTGGAGAATTTTGCAATGCTTCAAAAATCAGGAAAACGTGTTGAGTGAACATGGTAGCAAGACAAAAGAAAGGACTGTCTGGACAGTTAAAGTGCTAGCATACCGCTTTCAGCTATATGGAGGAAAAAACATCCTCTGTCTCAAGCCTTAAACTGCAATCCAGCACTCGAGCCAGTAGGGATTGAAGAAGCTTAACTATGCACTGTTATTTGGAAGTAAGTCGCACTAAGTTGCATGGTGCTTACAATGCGGTACAAGTCAGGTTTCACATTTAGGAGCCTTGCCTTACCCTTGCATTTGTTAAAACTATCACTGCAGTGGAAACAGAAGTTTTTCACTTCCTGTGACTTCCTGTTCCTTTTGAGTGGAGGAGGCCAGCTAGTGACTGGGGAGACTCACCCTCGGGGGACTGCAGCCTTCCTACACTAGCTAGCCTCCTATCTTTGGAGGGGTGGAAAACAAGACAAAATAGGTCTCATGCAGCATACAGTGCTATGCATTCCTCCCTATATCAAAAGTTGGAAGAAAGTGTGCACTTTTATCTACACAGGGGTGGCTTGGGAGCACATGTCTCTGCCAATGTTCCTCCACAGCCACATAGATAAACTACACACACAAAGCAGCACCCTAAGCTTACTTATGGGCCTGCTAGATTGGTCTCTTGCTCTGTCCAGTCTCCAGGGACAGAACACCTGTTGTGAAGGCAAAGTAACTGTTGGAAGCTATTTTGATTTCCATGTAAGAGGAAATCGTTATGCAAGTTCTGCCCCCCCCCCCAAACCAAAACTTGGCAATAATTTTATACAATATTTGTCTATTACTAAGAGGAGGGGTGGCTAATGACCAACCCTGGGGGGGGTGCAGTCCCCAAGCAAATTTATCTGTGCTCCCCAACACCCTACCAATTATGCTGGCAGCAAAAGCCAGGAAGCGGGGGGTGGGGATAATGCACACACGGAGCTGAGGTGGGCAGAGGTTTAAACTTCCCCAACTGGCCCTGATGTGGAAGGAGAGCACCCCTCCCCAGTCATCAGATCAGTAAGCAGGGAATAGCCCTTCCCCGTCAGCTGGTCTACACGGATCAGCCAGGGAGAAGGGAGGCTCTCTGCGTATGCATGTTTGTGTGCGCATGTGAGTGTGTAGGGTGGCCACACCCACTATTGCCATGCAGCCCCGGGTGGGTTGGCCAGAAGTGAATGTGACCCTCAAGCCAAAAAAGATTAGCAACCCCTGACTTAGAGGTATATCATTCAGAATATTTTAAAGCAAACATTTCTAAGTGAAACAGATTGCTGCTACTTAACTTACCAAAAAATGAACTGAATAACTCAACTGTAAATACATTCTATATTTTATTATGAAGAATATAGCCATGAGCCTAATTCTGCAAAGAGTAGCATGTTTGTGTAAAATTCTACATGCAAAGAAGGGTTTTGCAGAGTGTCCCTCCCGCAATGTCAATCATGTTTTAAGCTAGCATCTTTCTTACATAAAAATGTATGCAATATACAGATGCAAATGCAGTTTACTCTTGACCTTTTTTTTATAGAAGCAAAGTTATGAAGAATTCAAGCTATTTATATGTCATTCTAAATATTACAGTATTTGCATACTATCTAAATTTAAACTTTAGTGTGTTCATATTTTATACAAAGCATATGTTTTAATTCTTGGGGCTCAATCCAGTGGGAAGATCTTCGGTAGAAGCCTATTTGAAGTAAATTTGAGCTCTTGCACAGCTCCTATTCACTTCAGGAGGACATTTCCGGGAGACCCGTCTGCTGGGTTGTGCCCTGTTCTTGTGCACCTGAACTTTATCTACATGAAGTATTTTGTATCAGTATTATGATAGCCAACTTTTGAAGTGTATACAGGTTGCATCGTCTTTGCCAAATTGTTGAACTTTAAAAGGAGGAACTGAAAATTAATTTCAACGTTTCTGTGTCGTCAAATGTCGTGGCAAGTGTTTTGTATTCTTACAAAAAGAAAAAAAGTCTTTGCAATGCAATATGAAAACCTTTATTTTAATAAAAATATTTTTTATTTTCTCACGTGTCCTTTAAAAATATGGCAACTTCATAAAAGGTATAAAATGGCATACTTGAATACTGGAGCTTTCATTTCTATAAAACAATAGGCAGCTGTTGGATAACCAGCATCTTCTCTTATGCTGCTGGAGGAGACCCAAAGGGGGGAGAGGACTGTCACGTATTATTCTGCATCAAAGCAACAGCACCCCAGTCCACTATGTGAGATGGGCTGTTTCACCGAATAAGGACTAGTGCTAAAGTGAGCACAGTACTAAAGGAAAAATCTATTATGCACATGCGCCCTTGAACGGTGTGATCTGAACTGCATTCCTACTGCTATGGGTTGGCTGGTTTTACCTTTTACATGGTTTTACATGGAAGGGGGAAACAGTATTGTAGAAAATTTGGTAAGTGAAGGAGGTGTGGGATGGCAAGGCATCAGAAAAGAGCTACTACCTCAGACATGCAGCATAGGGAAACTTGGACCCTGTAACTTTAATAAATGTGTTAAGAGAAATTTCAGCAGATGCTCTTTCTCATGCTTACCTGTTGCTCCTTCAAAATCCTTGTTCTTTCCCACAAAATCCCAGTTATTAACAGTAAAGAGCCCTGTTCTTTTCTGCATTAACTCACACTGCCCAGTATGCAGAAAAAAATCAGTTCATTCCACAGGCCAGGGTGGAACTGAAGAAAATGCTAAAAACCTCTTTGTCAGCTGATGCCCAAGAGCTCAAACATTCTCTGAATGGATTTTAGGTGCTGTTCTGCTCCTTTAGCATCTTCCTGTCACCCATAATACGTAGCACTTCAGCCCCCTGCCCAAATGCTGATTCTGAAATTCGTCTCTCTGGAGCAGCCCCAGAGCATGAGGAGCTGAAGTGAAACGTGAGAATGTTTCCATGTATGAGTTTAAGGTCTTAGGTTGCATGTGTAAATGTGATTTGGAATTCAGTACGTTACGAGATTTCAAGATAATTTATGAAATATTCTGACAAAAAAACACCTGTTAGCAGTAGCTCATTTCCCCCTCTAGGACATGAAGGGATTGTGGGTTCCATTGTACGTTTTGCCCTTTTAGCAGAACAATGGGTCAAAGGCAAACAAGGTTTCAAGTTTGTATAGGGTGAAGTGGGGGTTGCTCTGTCATTTGCTGAGCAAGTCTATGGTCCCCCTATGCTAGTGGCTGCTAATACTGGTATTATTTGGTTTAGACTGTATGCATTACAAGCAGCAAATTAGATATTAGACAATTTATTCAAGGGGTTCTTTTCTCTAACAGGCTCTTAGACTTTTCAGTATTATGATATGGGCCCAAGTCACGTTGCTTCAGATTAACCATTTTGAACATATTCTTCTAACTACTAGCAATACACAATGCAAATCACATAGAATACACAGAGATTATAGTATTTTAAATGGTATATCCTTACATTTTCCACTTGGCTTACAGAATACAATAGTTCTAAACTCAGCATCGCTTTTGGTCTAGATTCTTCTTTGGCTCTGTAGCAAGTTCTTTGTAAAGTAAGCTTCTTCAACAATTTCCATTATCTGCTAAACTGAACAGTTTGCCAGTTTGAGGAAAAAACGAGTGTACTTCAATGCACTGCCCTCTCGAAGCTACATTATCCTGCTGAAGTGCTCTCCAGAAATAGTGTTGTTAATGGTTCTGAGAGAGACTGAAAATTGCTTCCCATTTGCAAGCACTAAGCAAGCTCATTTTTCAGCTTTCTTGCGAACATTGTTTAGGAAGTTATTCCTCTGTTTCCTAATTGTAGGTTTATGCAAAGCTGTGAAGAACCTTACAGCAGCTAGGGCAGGTTGTGCTTCATTATGTCAACTAATCTCTGCTGATTGGGTGGCAGGTCCTTTGGAATAAAATTGTCATTGTCCAGCGTGGGCATTGACTTGTCTTCAAAGCTACTTTCTAAATCACTTAGTCCTGTTTGGACAGGAGATGGACTTGTGGCAGCAGTGGTGGGTGGTTCTGTCGCTTCATCGTTGCTTAACAATCCCACCGATTCATCTTCTAGAAAATCAACTTTGTTTCTTTGCATTTTGATGGGACTTAATTTGCTTCTTTGCTCTTGTACTTCTGCATCACTTGCAATATTCGCAAATGCCTGAAGCCGCCTCTTAAGTCCAGATTCTGCTTCTCTGATGTATTGAGCAGCTATTGTTTTTTTGCAGCACCTACTTATGATGCTGTGTGAGAGATGTGGAAAAAATTAGTCAGGGCTGGTATTACAGGTGAACATACTTCCTATCCATTGCTAAGTAATTCATTTGGGTCTAGGCGGCACTGGAATGAAAGGGACTTAAGTATAAAGGGGTTTGGGGTCAAGCTGTATGATGGGGAGGGAGATTTGTGGCCTTCCAAATGTTACTGGACCACATCTCCAAACACCGACCATTCTGGCTGGGGCTAATGGGAGTCCAGTAACATCCAGTAAGACCACAGATTTCCCACCTCTCCTGTAAGATACACTTACCCTGCTGTGGCGAAAGCACACAAAATGTTCATTCACAGTTTAATGAATTACATAAAGTGTAATCATGTAAAAACAAATAGACACATCAACAGCACAGAAAGTTAAGTGCAGCATCCAAATTCCACTATTATAGCACAGCCCTTTCATGAATGATGAAGAATTCTCAATCAGCCTGATATTGACATTATTCCCCCTGAAACAGATGGGAGTCATGCCAGACACCAGCACATACATCTCTACCAAGGAAAAGGAAATTCAGGGCAGTTGATTTTCTTGATTTACTTTTTGATACCTCGGGTAACAGATCATTGGACTAGTTCACCACCCTTTCCCCACACCACCCTTGGCAGTCGTAGTGAACTAGGGTCATATACGCACCATACATTTCAGGCCCATGGCTTCTCCCCCAAAGAATTCTGGAAACTAGTTTACTCCTCACAGATCTATAACTCCCAGCACCCTTATCAAACTACAGTTCCCAGGTTTCTTCAGGGGAGGCCATGTGCTTTAAATGTGACCCTGGACATCAGCTGAAAGTTCTACACAAAAGTGTAGGAAAAGCCCTATGGCTCATTCCCTTGTTACAAAGCAACACTGGGAGCTGGTGATTTGAAGGACAGAAACCAGAGTGAGGTTGCCTAACTGGAATATGGCAACCCTGGGCAAGGGTCAAGGCTGACGGGAGTGGTAATTCAAAACAGCTGGAGGGCACCAGCTTGGAGAAGTCTGCCCCATTCCATTTTCCAAATCCTCTTTGGTTAAACAGAACAGGGCAGGGGAAGAACTAACGCCCATTATCAGTGCTGCTGCTCAGTTCAAGCTTTGGCTGCTTTAAAGTTAAAATCAAAATGTTGGGAGAACTGATAACAGATCTCTTAAGCACAGGCTGGGGGTCCTCAGACTCAGGGGCCAAATGTGGCCCTCCAGGTCTCTATCTAGCCTTTGCAACTCTCCTTGGGCCACACAACCATGCTTGAGTGCTTTTGCCTGGCTCAAATACATCCTTGAACTCTGGCCAGGCCTCCTGCTGGTTTGGACTGAGGGTGAGGAAGGCTGTGTGAGTATCTGCAGAAAGCAGCCTACTGTACTGTGGCAAGGCATTCGTTGGTCTGTTCCCTTTTGCCTCTGGCCCTGCCTGCTGCTGGCAGGCAACCTCCAGAAGATTGCTCAGAAGGCAATGTGGCCCCATGGCTGAAAAGGAACCCCCTTCCCCACTTCTAGCATAAGATGTCGTTTTGGCCCTCAGCAAGGATTCAAACTTGCACTTCTCATCTTCAAAGTCAATGCAGCAACTGCTCTGTGGCTTGTGCTGCAGTTTTGTACAACTGCGTGGAATGTAAGGGGTTTTTAAAGGAAAAGCAGAAGTTGATTCAAATCTTTTGTAAGAAATTCTAGGCATAAAACTGCTGGCTGCCTTCATACACTTGTGTAGCAGCACATATATGACACCTATAGAACTTGCTATGGAAGCCATATTTTCCTAAAGTGTACAGCAGCAACAGGCTTCAGCTCCTGCAATGCAGAAGAGCACAGGGGTTAGAGGTGATAAACAGATGTAAAGTATAAGTTCATTGTAAAAGAGTAGGGTACTTACAGCCAAATTGTCACAAGAATAAGGCTGGTTCCTGCGGAAGATATTAAAAAAACCATCCACATTGGTAGAATTTCTGAAAAACATGAACAAGAACAGAGATCTATTTAGCATGGCGACGATACACAAACACCACACACACAAGCACTTGAAAAGGGCTTGCCAGCCCACCTCTGCCCCCTGCTAGTGGGCCTCAACAAGGATGCTCTTCCAACCTTCGTTCCGATCCTCAGAGCACGAGGTAGGGCAGGGAGGTAGCATCACACCCACACCCATTGTCCTCTTTTCTTTATGCCTCAGACCGCTCCTCTTTGGAATACAACAGCAGGTCCCATGGCAGCAGCATCACCCTTCCTCCTCCCTGTTGGGTTGTGCTGCTGTTCTCTCTTACTATAGGGGACACAGGATGACCATCAGCCTTGGCAGGGCCTTGCCCCTCTACAATTTAAGTGGATTTGTATTGCAAATTCTCTCTGCACATAACACCACAGCTGTGAAGGCAGGCAGGAAAGTGTGTGTGGTGAGGAGCTAGAGGAGACTTCCCCAACACAGTCCCATCCAGATGTTAGGGACCACAACTCTCCATCATCTCCAGGAAGGTTCAGAGATGATGGGAGCATCTGAAGAGCACCATGCTGGAACAGGCTAAGCTAGAGGGAGAGTTGAGCAGGGATTCCTGTTGTTCAGTGCCGTCCATCTAGCTATCTAGCCTGCTTTTTCCCCTGAATGGAATCTATAGTTATTTCTTCCTACATATGACTAGCAGAAACATTGTGAATTAGGCAGCAGGTATGGAATTCTGCAAATCTGCTTGTAAATATGCTATAGCATGGTCAACAACCATTCTGGATTACTTAGAATTTCAAAAACAAGAAACAAAATCACACAATAAAGCCACTGAGCAAGCCATGTGCAAGAACCTACCCCACCAGTCCTCTAACCATGCTTCCCCCCCCCCAAAGGATGAGTTTTGTGCTGCCCCCCAAAAACAAGAAAACTTGGGACTTTTGCTAGATTTGAACATTTCCCCAAAACAGCCAGAAGCACAGTCACTGACGCCAAGGAAGAAAGCCTGCTTTGGCGGCATCAATGATCGTGTGTTTGGCTGTTTCTGGACAGAAATCAGAAGAAGCATCCAATGAAAATCAGTGAAGCATTCTTCTAGTAACTAGATGATGCCATAATGATTATGAAGACTCCAGAACTGGCCAGTGCACACCACTTTAAATATCAGTATGTTTGATAAACTAGCAACCTATGCCAAGAGAAGTGCAGAGTTGAAGTCTCTGTGTGTAGTTCAATATGCACATAAAGACACAGAGAAATGCTTTTTGGTCAATGTGACAACTAAAGCTAAATGAAGTCTTTGGGCAAGAAACTCTTCTTTCATTTCTGCAATGGCCAATAGGGTTGATGAACACGCTGTTATGAAAGCCAATGGCCCCCTTTCAAAAAGTTTTCAGAAAATGTTGGGAAAGGGTATTCATACCCTAGAAGAGGAGGGCCAGCTTGTCTGTCTCAGCACTTTAGACGTCAGTAAGAAGAGCCCTGACATTAAACTTCACCTGCCAAAGCATCAAGACAGCAAGTGATTTAGGCAGCTAAGCAAGTTCAGCAGCAGGGCTAGGGAGGAAGGGCAAACCACTCATAGAATCATAGAATCATAGAGTTGGAAGAGACCACAAGGGCCATCGAGTCCAACCCCCTGCCAAGCAGGAAACACCATCAGAGCACTCCTGACATATGGTTGTCAAGCCTCTGCTTAAAGACCTCCAAAGAAGGAGACTCCACCACACTCCTTGGCAGCAAATTCCACTGTCGAACAGCTCTTACTGTCAGGAAGTTCTTCCTAATGTTTAGGTGGAATCTTCTTTCCTGCAGTTTGGATCCATTGCTCCGTGTCCGCTTCTCTGGAGCAGCAGAAAACAACCTTTCTCCCTCCTCTATGTGACATCCTTTTATATATTTGAACATGGCTATCATATCACCCCTTAACCTCCTCTTCTCCAGGCTAAACATGCCCAGCTCCCTTAGCCGTTCCTCATAAGGCATCATTTCCAGACCTTTGACCATTTTGGTTGCCCTCCTCTGTACACGTTCCAGTTTCTCAGTGTCCTTCTTGAACTGTGGTGCCCAGAACTGGACACAGTACTCCAGGTGAGGTCTGACCAGAGCAGAATACAGTGGCACTATTACTTCCCTTGATCTAGATACTATACTCCTATTGATGCAGCCCAGAATTGCATTGGCTTTTTTAGCTGCCGCATCACACTGTTGGCTCATGTCAAGTTTGTGGTCAACCAAGACTCCTAGATCCTTTTCACATGTACTGCTCTCAAGCCAGGTGTCACCCATCTTGCATTTGTGCCTCTCATTTTTTTTGCCCAAGTGCAATACTTTACATTTCTCCCTGTTAAAATTCATCTTGTTTGTTTTGGCCCAGTTCTCCAATCTGTCAAGGTCGTTTTGAAGTGTGATCCTGTCCTCTGGGGTGTTAGCCACCCCTCCCAGTTTGGTGTCATCTGCAAATTTGATCAGGATGCCCTTGAGTCCATCATCCAAGTCGTTGATAAAGATGTTGAATAAGACTGGGCCCAAGACAGATCCCTGTGGCACCCACTAGTCACTCTTCTCCAGGATGAAGAGGAACCATTGATGAGCACCCTTTGGGTTCGGTCAGTCAGCCAGTTACAAATCCACTGAGTGGTAGCATAGTCAAGACCGCATTTTACCAGCTTCTTTACAAGAATATCATGGGGCACCTTGTCAAATGCCTTGCTGAAATCAAGGTAGGCTACATCCACTGCGTTCCCTTCATCTACCAGGCTTGTAATTCTGTCAAAAAACGAGATCAGCTTCTCCACTCTTAGTCCTAACAAATCCCAAGCTCCCAAGTCAACTAACTCAACAAACAGTAAAGAAAAAAGAACTGTAGATTGAAGCCAGTACTGTATGGGTGAGGGGGCTGTCCAATGTAATGTCATCTGTACGCTTATTGGTCTAACTGGGTAGAAATTGTTATTGAAATGAACTCCTGGTCCCCAAGGAATGAGTTCCCTTGAGTTCCCCAGGTGACTGACCTAGGGAAGCAGAGAGGCAGAGAGACTGTTGGATGAGGGCTTTGGGGGGTGGGGGTAGCGGTGTCCCACTTCCGAGACTGCAGCTCCTCTGCTGCCACGGAGAAGCAACAAGACTGTCTCAAGAGCGCCTGGTCTAAAATTGTCAATCAAAAACTTCAGTCTTGTGGTTTATCCCCACAACAGCTACTCACCGGGGGTTATAGTAAAGCAAACAGTCTAACTTGCCAACGCCTAAATGATATTGAGCGTCAGAACAACTTGGCCACAATAAGGAAATTTTGCCCATGGTATAACCATTTCCCATTCTCCCACACCCTATCTGTATAACCTAGCAATTCCAAAATATAGATGCACTTTTATCCTTGCAAGACTGAATGTACTGCCCTTGGCTGTACTTGAGGGATGATTTCAACAGACTCCATATGAAAAACGCTTATGCCCCTGCGGAGATGGCAGCACCAAATCAGTGGCACATGTCCTCCTGGCTTGCACTCTTTACAAAGAACTGAGGAATGAGATTATCACCCCTCTTCTATTGTCCATTCCGGGTCACCCAACCACTGCCACAGTGTCTTCTCTCCTGATCAAGAGGAACAGATGACAGCAAAGGCTGCAAGGTTTTTAGCTTGAGCAATCAGAATAAGGTCCACTATTTGACTGCTGATTCAGAACCCTAAACCGTGTTTTATATACCGTATTTTTCGCCCTATAGGACACACTTTTCCCCCTCCAAAAATGAAGGGGAAATGTGTGTGCGTCCTATGGGGCGAATGCAGGCTTTCACTGAAGCCTGGAGAGCGAGGGGGTCGGTGCGCACCAACCCCTCTCGCTCTCCAGGCTTTGCGCAGCTCTCCGCTAGCCATGGGACAGCTGTGCGAAGTCGCGCAGCTCTTCCACGGCTTGCGGAAAGCAGCCTGTTCTGGGGGCTGGGGTCGGGGGAAGCTTGGGCTTCCCCTGCCCCAGCCCCGCACCTGGGGGAAAATAATTTTTTCCCCTTTATTTCCCCCCCAAAAAACTAGGTGCGCCCTATGGGGCGAAAAATCCAGTAATCAACTTTTTATTTTGTTCTGTGTACATCACAATGTTCTTTTGTTGCTACGGCCTATGGCTGACGCAAATAAAGTTTCATTCATTCATTACATGAAAAATGTATTTCACACCTAGACAACAACTTGATTTAACCTGGCAGTGTATACCCAGAGTATACACAGCGAAAGTGGGGAACTATAGTCAGCCAAAATCATAGAATACTGCAGAACTGCCTTCTAAATATGGGTGTTGTATCAGCATTACAAACTGACTGAAGCAAGAACTACTTTAGCCTCATGTGAAAACACCCCACCAGATATGGAAAACCCAAAAGACCAATTCCTACAATGCCTGTGAAGATAAGCTACTTACTATGACAACTTCTTCCTGTCTTTGCACCCTCTCCATCACTGCTTTGTGTTTTGGGACAATTTTCACATGCTGCTTGACCATACTTTTCATTGTAGGATCCAGCAGGACACAGAGTGCAGATGGTACCATATTCTGCACTGAATCTACCTGGCGGGCAGGTGACTATCCAAAAATAAAAGACATGGGGGGCAACACACACAAAATTACTACGGCTCTCATTCACTTAAATTTATGAGCAATTACTAGCCTGCTTTTGACTTCCATTCATGGCAGGCTGAATGTCCAGCTTCGGACATTACACTGATGTGACTAGACATGCCGCCTGGTGCTCCATGTCACAGTAATTTCAGAAATGGGTCCTTTGCATCTACATAGGGAAATGTACAACCTCATTGGGGAATTTAGTCACATGTATCTGCCCACAGAGACAATCCTGCAAAGACCGAGTGCACTAATACCTCTGTGAACGTCTAGTGTCCATTCCAGTGAATGTGCATGGCAAACCCAGAAGTACCGGAACAGGTTACTTCTGGGTTTTCCGCTCACGCATGCGCAGAAGCACCAAATCATGCTTCGCACATGCTCAGAAGTGCAAACCGTTCCACGCACGTGCACCGACTCAGTGCTTTGCCCTGCATCCTTTTCGGCTAGTGACCAGGGCTCCGGAACGGATCCCGGTTGCAAAACAAGGTACGACTGTAGGTGAGTTACATAAACAAAATCAGCACTCAGTTGTTATAAGCAAGCAAAACACTAAGGGAATAGGTCCCAATTTTGCACATGAAGCAGTTTTCCCAAAACCATGCCAGGTGTGAGGCAGGTAGAGATACGGCTGGATCAGCTCCGAGACTGAGTTCCCTACAGGAAACTTGGTCACACAGCCGATCCCTGCAGAAAGCAGCCTTGAATTCACTGCCCATCAACAGGCAGTGACGTCCAGCCTGCTTCTCAGAGGCCCTGCATGGTGCCTTGAAGTCCTGGTGGCCATAACCTGTTAGGTTAGTGATTGACAGGCGGGCACTAATGTTCATTCTTTCCCCCTTATTGCAATAATGTGTTTTTGTCATAATGATCTCCGTACCCTGAGAAATTTGTTTCCAATTTTAAAAATTAAAAGAAGAAAAATAGGTGAGGGGGGAAATCAGCAAGAAACTACATTTCATGAAAATTAGTCAGCAGTATTTTTTTTTAACATACAGACTCTGGAAACTCACCACAACACCCTGGGCACTCTGTGTTATTGCTGAGGGCATTTATGATCTTCCCAAATCCTGGCTTGCAGTGGTCTACTTTAACTGCATTCAGTGTACCATGAAGGTAACTTGAATAATCACTGTGAGAGGAGTTCGCGTTTTCGACTTCAAAGAACTCACTAATCTTGGTATAGGCCTAGGAGTGTGACAGTTAACAAGAGCTGCACATTAACAGAGACCAAACTGTGACTTAGCTAGAATCACGGTGGGTTGTGGATAAAACACAACGCAAGCCAGAAGTGCCCATCTTGTGCCCAAGACTGAGGGGGCCCGGCGTGTGATGTCACATCCATGCACCATGCACATGATGGCACATTGTCAGGCAGAGTGCACGTAAGCCTGTCCTGCCCTCCATTCCGCCCTCTTCCGGGTCCAAAAGGACCTGCGCATTGGCAGTCATGCGTCAATTGGATGTGTGCAAAATGGTTGCCACCTGTACTGCCAGCCTATGATCAACAGATGAAAGACCCACAATAACACAATTCATTTACACCTCACAAAACATGAGTTCTTTACATGGTTTGGGGTTAGCACTGGAGGACTCTTGTGGCTTTAACAGCTATGTGGCAGGCAGATATTAAACAGTATGGAATGACGGTTATGGGGAAAGCTTCACCTGTTAATATTCTGTCTGTTGGACATCTTATTATTTGTATGTGACCCCTGATTTATTTTTGTAAGCTCCACCGCCACCTGCAAAAGAGGGTGCAAGTTTGCATGTGAGATAATATTACGCAAATATTATGCAAATTTGTGCCTTCTTTGGCGACTGCAGCAGAGCTCAATCTACATACAGTATACCAGGTCCCCACAATATTGTTGGCACCCCTGATTTTGCACACTTATAAGTTATTATTTTTGCCATAAGTTCTGCAAAATATTTACGGCCATTATTGCACTGTGAACCTTTGGTATAATTTTACTTCACCTCCTTCATGTTGCTGGTGGAATTTTCACATTGAGAACTTCTACAGAGGTCTGCTGTGGTCAGTGCTAAAGGGAAAACTGCAAATTAAGAGAAAGTAAGCAGCAATTTTTCTACTTTAGTAAAACTTTTGTGTGATGTAAGTGTTCTTCCAATAGTATCCCCATATGATAAAACCCATGTCTTACAACACGGTGACTTCACCACATGTAAGAATCTGTCTGCAATGCCAATATTTTATATAGCAGCAACCTTCTTGCACACTAAAATTTTAAAACCATCATTGCATAATATGACCCCAGTTCTTTAGGTTCATTGTATATAGATCTTGTATCTATCTATTCCAAAATTTTACAACTCATCCTATACCACTTTGTCTCAGGGCAGGATACATAACTCATTTAAAACAATACATGGCATTACATAATGCTCCTTAAACAATAAACACCCAGCAGCAATCTTAAGACAACAAGCAAATTACAGCCCTGTATCAGACTGTATTCCCTCACACAAACCTGCTTGGATTTTGGGGTATCTGAGGGAAGGCCCATCTCTCGGTCCCACCACCCTCACAGACACACTTGGTGGGGATGCAGGACAGGGCCTTCTTGGTGGTGGTTGCTCCTGACAACTCTGAAACTCCCTCCCTAGAAAAGCTAGACTGGCTCCCTCCTTGTTGCTATTCCAACGGGCTTTGGGGAGCTGACTGCTTTTAATGAAAGGACGGGTGCCCTGCTGCTTTTAAAGTAATGATTTGTGTGGTTTTAATAGATTTTAATGTGTTATATATACAGTGGTACCTCAGGTTAAGAACTTAATTCGTTCTGGAGGTTCGTTCTTAACCTGAAACTGTTCTTAACCTGAAGCACCACTTTAGCTAATGGGGCCTCTCGCTGCCTGGTGCCCAAACCAATTGGGTTGGTGGCCAGTAGTCTCACAAAGGGAGAATGTGCTATAGCTGGAGTGCCACCAGCAGGCCGTGTCCTGCATTGTCACATAATGTATGGCTCTTGGGGCTTTCCTTTTATTCTATTTCTATTATTTCTGTTTCTATTATCATTATTAAATACTGCATTTCATCTGAGGATCGCAGGGTGGTTTACCATATAAAAACACAAAAATACTTACCATAGTAACAGGCAAAAACAAGACCTCCACCGCAGTTTAAAAGGCCATATACTGTTTAATCAGCCAAAGGCCTGTGAGAAGAGGAATGTTTTCACCTGGCCCCTGAAGACACTGTATGTAATGGTGGTGCCAAGCGAGCCTCCCTCGGGAGAGCATTCCATGTGTGGGGAGCCACCACAGAAAAGGCCCGTTCTCATGTTGCCACCCTCCAGGCCTCTTGCCGACGGTATTTTCTTGCACACAATGGTCAAAAATAAAATATTGCAGAAGTAGTAAGATTTCACCTTACCTACAAACTCAAAGGTCAGCTTGTGTGTTATCTTCTCCAGTGTGTCCGTAGAAGCATGACACTGTGTGCTCCACTGCTTGATCTCACACCCCAGGTTGTAGACTAAGCTCTCCAGTTTCTTTAAGAAATGCTTTTCAAATGAAGCAACCGCATTGGTTTCACAGGTTTGAACCGTGAATTCAGAGGACAGGCGGAGACTCTTCTCTGGCATATGATACACTAAGGAAAGGAAAATATTCTCTCTTAACATGGTACAGGAATTACCCAACACCAGGACTAATGCATTCCTAAGCATAATATTTTATTTGTTTCTTTTTAGACATACCTACAGCCTGCCTTACCAAAGGGACACAAAATATTGCAATTAAAACAGGTGCAATGCACATAAAAATCATAAAATAAAACCAAAAACTAAGCAAAATTAAAACAATAGCACTGAACTGCAATAAAGGAGAGAAGCCAAAGATATAAAGAGGTTGTGTCCTGAACAATCATTGCGAAGTATACAGTGGTACCTCTGGATACGAATGGGATCCGTTCCGGAGCCCCGTTCGCATTCTGAAGTAAACATGACACGTGTCTGTGTGTCTGTGTGTGTGCGGGTCGTGTTTTGCTGCTTCCGCGCATGCACGTGGCATCATTTTGAGCGTCTACACATGCGTGAGCGGCGAAACCCGGAAGTAACGTGCTCCATTACTTCCGGGTTGCTGCAGAGCATAACTTGAAAACACTCAACCTGTAGCATATTTAACCCGAGGTATGACTGTATTATGACTGTGCAAGACGAATCCCAGACATGGGTGTATATGTTACCTGTGTCTAGTTTCTGACAATTTGGTTGCAATGTTTATTTTCTGGGATATTAATGACCCTCATAACCTAGTGCCTATGGACATAATTTTTTTTTATAATGGCATGAAAAAGATCCCTGTACTCCTACCTCCATTCAGATCCAGTCCTAGAAACCTCTGTCCAACCCTAAAGGAACATCGGTTTCTTTCTATAAACTTTGCCTAAAATTACCATTGACTGCATGGGCTCCATTTCAATCATTAACACATTCCTGGTTGGAGCATTTATGGGTATAAGCAGCAAGTCATCTTCTGCCAATTGAAGATGCTTCATGCATCTGATGAAGTGTGACCTCAAGTCCACAAAAACTGTAGCCATAAAACACAGCTATTAGTCCTTATGGTGCCACAAGGTTCTCTTGTTCTTGTTGCCCCAGACAGAAACATTGTGCTTATAGTGTAAGTTCAGTTTCTTCCATAGATTCAGATTATCTTATGCCTTTGCATTGCTTTAGAGGCACAATTATGCAATAACTGTCATGTATTCTACCCATATTGATCCAGCACAAAACTCCAACGCATAGTTAGCAGAGCAAAAACTCAAACATGTTGCAGGATTCCTCCCAAAATTAAGACCAGCAGAGCTTTTACTGCTTTACTGCTACTGAAGGCAAATGAGCATAATGGTCACAAATCCAAAAGACTCAGGATTGGCCCTGTCCATAAGAAATCCAGCTGCGGAAGACTCAACTTAAACTTACAATAACTTATAATAAGACTAAACCTTAACACTAAGCATACTCAGAGGCGTAGCGTGGGGGGTGCCAGGCTCCCCACCGCCACCGCCAGCCTTGCGTCCTAGCGCGCGTGCCCCCCCCCGTCGCTGCAGCTGCGCTCCACTCACTGCTTGCAGGAGGAGCAGCCGCTGCAGCAGCGCCGACGTCGCCACCGACGCCTGGCCGGGCACGGGCAGCCTCCGCACCCCGTTGCGCCGCCATCCCTTCGGCCCAGCGCCAGGCGGCGGCTGCTTCTGCCGACTGGGAGGGAGGAGAGCTCCGAGGGGCCTTGACGCGCCCTGCCCTCCCCAAAACCCTCCGAGACGAAGCCGGTGGGCGGGCGAGGGTCTCCCGGCGGAAGGGGGCGCCGCTGGCTCCGGCTCTCAGCGCAAGTCTCAGCCGCGGGGGGGGGGGAGGACGGAGCGCGGCTGGAAGCCCCCGGACCCGGCCGGGAGGAGGAGAGGCGCTCGCCAAGCCCGGATCTGGAGTGCCTCGGAGCGCGGGCTCCACCTACAGCCTAAGGAGAGGAGGGGGTGGGGAGGCGCCCGAGGGGAAGGGGCTTCGGCTGCCTCGGCCCGCGGGGGCTCCGCAAATAATAAATTTAATAAATTCCTGCTGAGCCTTTGGGGGGGGGGGTCCTTGGCTCCTTCGCTCGCCCCCAGCCCCAGTGGCGTAGCGCGGGGGGGTGCAGGGGGGCCGGCCGCACTGGCCGCAACATCTGGGGGGGGGCTCGCTCGCACTCGAGTGCTAAAATCCACGGGTTAGGGGGCGCAAATTACTTGCCTTGCCCCGGGTGCTGACAACCCACGCTACGCCACTGAGCATACTACGTACAGAACACCGCACCAGAAGGAAAAGAGACAGAGAGAGTGAAATCCAGGCTCCTTCTGGCCTCACTCTTATAGTCAGCGTGACCTCGGCAGAAGAGGCTATAATGTGGCTGAATGTTCCTTCTTACTGTTTCATTCCTTGCTTGTTTCTAATTGTTTTCAAATGTATTTTGTGTTGCATTGTCTATTTATTAAAATATTTTTCAGATGTCCTTCATCCTTACGAATATCCTTGTTGTTGTAAGGGTGGAACTGGGTAATCTCCATTCGCTGAAAAGAATGAACAGTGAATGGACAAGCCAATATTCCTTTGTTCTTCACTTTTGCACTTGGTGGTGCAGCCACCGCATAAAGACAGCGTCTGTATGCAGTATAGTGCTAAAGAGAAGAGGCACATGTCCAACAGGTGTCTAAACAAGAAACACTGGTTCTGAAGATAGCAGAAGATACCAAGAGCTGAAAATATGCTAAGGAGGGGTGCGTGTGCATGCACATTATTTTCACATGCAGCCAAAATGCCCTTGAATCTTCCTCCATCCCCATTCTGTTTACCATCCATCCACAAGGCTCTGCACCTACTGAGAATGCACCATAGTTCTTTGCAGCGCTTAGACTTTGCACAAACGAAGGCAACCCAGTCAGATGGGCGGCATACAAATAATACAATTATTTTAATTTTTAAAATATATTTCTTGGTCTTTATGGGGGAAAGTGCTGATGCTAGAATCATCTCTTGATATTATTGTAAGTGAAGACACGTAATAAACTTGCTGGTATGACCTAAATGAATAACATAGCCAGAGATCTGTGAAACCCTTCTTGCTTGCTGCTTCCCTATCAGTACAGGTATTCCAGCCACGGCTATTACTCCACCAGGTTTCAGTCACTTCTAGAAAACTGAGGACAGGGACCCCCCTGTTGTGCGCCAGTGATTCTAGTTCCTCCCAAGTTTATTAGTCAAATTTAATTCGCTGAAATTACACACAGCTGCAGAGTAGGAGTTGCTAAATGTTAAGGCTGTTGTGCTTTTCAGAACAGTTAGTATATTAAATAATTCTTCTCCCTCTACTCAGTTTTAATTTAGAACTTCTGTTCTACTCTTAGGAAATGACACCTGTCAGGGAACTGCCATCGAAAGGACGAGAGGTGGAAGGGCTCACGCAGGTGGAGAGAGACTTAACAGCTGACGA
>JAXCMG010000073.1:4132866-4168745 GCA_034642415.1 Podarcis siculus | reverse complement strand
CTGAGGGACTAGGATTTTACGCACAAGCTGCTCATCATCCCATCACAACACCTCAGAATAAGTTTTCCCCCAACCGTACCCAACTCCCTACCCGTAAAGGCAGCCTCTGCTATAGCATCCCTGATGAGTGACTGGTCACCTGCAGCTTACAAACCTCTAACGAAGAAAAGTCCATTACTTTTCAAGGAAGTCTGCTTGGCCACTGAACAGACACAAGTCCTGGGGCTTTAGGGTGAAGGGCGGGTTATAAATTAAATTATTTCTAATTACAACAAGAAGAAGAATTTGCCCATCTCCTGTTCCCAATATGTCACTAGTTCTCAATTATTTCTGAAACTGTATGTAGACAGAGGCTCCAAGATGGAGCTCATCTGCCCTTGGAGATGTTGTATCTTGTTTTCTGAGCACGGCAGCGCAAATGTACTCATTTGCAATGGTTTCGGTACGTGGTTTTGCACCATCATTGCACTCAACTAATAAGACACAATGCAGTCACAGAGTAAGACCATGCATTTCCACCAGGTGGCAGCCTAGCTTAATTTTATTGTCCTTCTTCATTGTTTGCCCACCCCTTGCCCTGCCCCAGGTACCTGAATTGCATGCGTGTACACTAAAGAAACTTCCAGAATGCCTGGGCAGAGTCCAAATATTTCCTGACTATTTCTCAAGCTGATGGTGCTACTGACACTTAACCAAGAAATTAGTATGGTCTAATACATTTTTGTGGTTTTCAAGATACTATTTTCAAATCACTATTTCAATAGTATTTAAGGGTTCTAGATTTCCATGCTTTCCTGAGTATTTTACAAATTAATACCATGGATGCAAAACAACAAAATTAAAATTACTAAAACCTTACTTACCATAAACCATGAAATGGATTTCGGTAGTCATTTGTTCAGCTTTGTATATATAATTCACTTTGCAAGTGTAACCTCCAGAGTCACTGCCTTTAATATTATAAATCTGCAAGCTACCATCATCCGTTAAAAGAAACCTCTGTGATTCTACAAATAACAACACATCACCCAAAATATCAGCAATGGGGTGCTCAATGCCAATGTCAATTAACTAATCATAAATCATAACGTTGTACTTCCGTCAAGGCAAGATGGCGGGTGCCAAGGCTGCCTAGAGCTCTTGAGGACTGCCAGCACCAACTGTGCTGCCTGGCTGGTCCCTGAGCCACCAAAACCACCACCGCCATGACTGGGGGAGATCCAGGGGGCACTTGGCGCAACAGCCAGGGAAGCCGCTCAGAGCCCCCAGCCCCCCTAGCGGGAGCACCTGACAAACAGCCCAATGGAGCTCCAGGGTCTGAAGGCCTCCAGAGCCAGGCAGAAAACAAAACAAAGAGCAAAAGGAGACCCCCCGGGGGGCAGAGGAAGGGGTGTGTGGTGGGGATGGGCCACCCCGGGTGTAACCTCTGAGGAGGGTGACAAAATGCTGAGCGGCACTCACTGTGGGGCCTGCAGCACACCTGAGCCACGCATCTCTCCTGGGAGTGACATGGTGGTTTGGGTACCTGCAGGTTCCGTGCTGCCCCAAATGGTCCGCCCACTGCCTCCCCCACCTGCTGTAGGGCGGCTGAGCGGAGGAGGCAGGAAGACTCCTCGGAGGCCCCACGGAGCGTCCTGCCCCAGCTCGCTCCGCCATGAGGGTGGCTGGCCCTGCCCCTAGGCGCAGGGCACGTGCGCCACCCCAGGCGGATCGGCTTGCTCCGCCGCTGCCCCCCCCCCAGATGAGCACCAGCTAAGTGGACATGTAACTCAACAACTATCTAGAATGTAGGCAGTCATCCTATAAACCCCCATAAACACATAAAAGTCCTATTAAAACCAGCTAAGGCAGCCACGTTCTACCCACCTATCTGGGGGCAAGTCACATGACAAACACCCTCTCTTATATGGCCAGGCCATATAACAATAAATGCAAGCTTCTTCTTGCTACTCACTCTCATTATGGATGTTTTGCTCTCAGAAGAGACAAAAGACAAAGAATGGACAAAGCCACAACTGCATTTCTTGGCAGAACTGATTAGGGCCTCCTGAACTCTATCCTAAAGTGCTGTTTCTGGAAGGACTCCGGGGGCAGGCACAGGGGCGAATGAAGGCGTTGTGACACCCAGGGCAGGGCGTCGCTATGTAGGGTGCATGTGTGGCGTCTCTACGTACGATGCATGCACCGTACATAGCACTGCTGCACATATGCTGTACATAGCAGTTTGCTGGCGGCGCCGCTCCAGTATGGATGGTGCTGGGATCCCTCCATCGCCTCTACAGCAGCGAACAGAGGATCCTCTACACGCGTCTGTAGCGGCGACAGAGGGATCCCACTGCACTTGAGCAGCGCAGGTGGCAAACTGCTATGTAAAGCACATGTGTGGTGTCATTACATACAGTGCATGTGATGCTGCACATGCACTGTACATAGCGATTTGCCGCCGGTGCTGCTTGTGGCTGCAGCCACGAACGGAGAACCCTCCACATGCGGCTGTGGTGGCGCAATGGCTGTTCATGCCGCTGCAAGCCCCTGCGGGGTGCCTTCTTGTCACCCCCCCCCCACGACATGGCACTTGGGGCACACCGCTCCCTGCCCCCCCCCCCGTTACGACGCGACTGGGTGGGCAGGACCATGAGGCAAACTGAGGCAGACGCCTGAGGTGGCGTAATCCAAGGGGGGCCCTCCGTGGGCGCACCCTCTGCTGCCAGAGAAGGGAGAAGCCACGCTATGGCGGGGATTGCAAGGGACAGCAGGTGTACAGGGTGGCACTCTCCTCTTTCGCCTCAGGTGGCAAAACAGGACGGGCTGCCCGAAGATGGGATGGAAGGGCAAAGGGTGCCAAAGCCCTGCCTAGGCTTTCTCTTCGAAGGAAGGAATTGCATGAGGGGAGACTTCTCAAGGAACACGCCGTGGCTGCTCACGGGATGCATGTCTGTGCAGAGACTTTCAGCTGTGGTGTCAATGCAGGAACACAGCTCACCAGCGTTTCCTCAGTGAAGTGCTCTTAGGACTGTCTGTGCTTATCAGAGCGGCAGAGAAATACATATATCAGAGTTAAATATATATATATTTAAAATATGCAGCATAATCCTAAGCACGTTTACTCAGAAATGAGCCTCAGAATTGAACTGGGCTTACTCTTTAGAAACTGTGCTGAGGACTGTAGTCTTAACTTATGTACCATTAAACTATACTGTAGTTACCTCTAGTAATTTGTCCTCGGGGACCAGACCAGACGTATTTGGGATCAATGATTCCCTCAATTAACAGCTTTTCAGTCAAACAATTTAGAATTAAACTGTTTGAATAAATAAGAATGTACGCTGGAACTGAAGTAGGAAAAAAAATCGAGTTAGAATGAGATACAGTAATACATAAAACTTAATATTAAAAATACATTGCATTCCACACAGCCTTGATGTGTAATACCTACTTACCCTACTGCAATAAAAGTGCTTGACTCTTCCCTAATAAGTCAATGAGAACACTGAATTTAAAAATAGTGAATGACTGGTGAATGGACACAGTACATGTTACATGCAAATATATGTATGGCAGCATTCACTTGGGAGAGGGCAGCTGTAAACAGAGAAACAGGAATAGAGGCACAACATTTTCCTTATCTTCCATTTTGCAGCAGTGGATGCCCTCCACCAGTTTTTCTGCCCCAAAATTTACAGGCCTGCGTCTGAAGCCCAACTGAGAAAAATATGCTCAGAATGGGAAAGATGTGGAGCAAGAAACAGTGAGGGGTTTTTTTGTTTTTGTACTTGATTAATTTTATTGATTCAACCCTTGCAATACCAAACATGAACTTAATGGCCCACATGGAAAGTTTTTTGAAGTTTTATTTATGTAACAAGAAAACAATTATCCTTGCAAATAACAGCTAATCAATTTGCAAGAGATTAAGCAGAACATGTATGTCAAGCTAGTTTACAAAGAGGGTCACAGAAAAAGAAATTGAGGACTTCTCCTGACTACTTGGGACACGCTGACACCAAACCCTACATACATTAAGCAAAATAAAAGAAACAGTGAGTTGGGAAAGCGTTAAGGCCCCCCCCCCCCCCCTTCTGCAATCTCAATCACCCCCTCCTGAATCATTTTCTAGGTTCTAAAGGGTCTGGTTTACCACTTTTTGGCATCAATACAGTATGTAGTTAATGGTCTTTTTGCTGACCTTCTCAAATTGTAGCCCTCAAGCCTTTTACAAATAGGCTTTTTAAACTGTTGTGTTAAAACCACAACAATCATATGATGTGACAACTGGGCCTGCAGTTTGAAAACCAGTAAGTAAAAGTCACAATTAGCATGGATACATCAGAGCCCTCTAGATGACCTGCTTATTCAGCATTCATCCTGCCTTGTCCAGTCTTTACTAAGCATTTGTTCCAATATATTGGGTAGAACAAACATTAGTCTTGCATTCATCCTGATTTGTCTGTGAGATGTTCACACGTCTTCCTGTTAACCCCTCGCCTTCCAATGCATTTTCCCCATCTCTTGCCAGATTGCAAACGGTCCATTTTTTAAGAAGTGGATTTATTGTGCAGGTGCAACAGAGAGATTTAATGCTCTTTAACTGGGCAAATCTGAAGTTCTACTATGTCATTGAATTCCTCCTGCAAAAGACTAGCATTGCAGTCCTACACAGAAAATTAAGTGCAGTCATTTCAGTTACCTTAGATCCTGATGTGCTTATTGTTAGACTGCAGATGATTTATTAACAATAATTGTAAACCACTTAACATCCAAAAATCTAGAAGTAGCGCATAAGAAAATAAAAGGCAATGCAATGCCAAAAACCAAAATAAAAACAGTGTAAGATGAAGTTCAAACTTAGCAATGACCTATAAGATATAATCAAATGATCAAGCAGAAGTACCTTAAAACAAAGAACTTTACTAAAACAAGCTTTTGCATCCAACTCCAAACTCTCTATCTCCTTCCTGTTTGTACTGAGTCACTTCCTGGTAACTGCGCCACTAAGTTTCACTCCCTGACTGCTGTCCTTAATCCTTTTACTTGGTTCCACATGCACTGATACAAACAGCTACTCTAGAAAACCCAAAAAGTTCCTAACTTGGGGTTTTTAAACTGAGCTTTACAGTTGCAGTTCTTGAGTGGGAAGTAACTAGAGACATGCAATAGAACAAAACTGCAGAAGGGACAAAGTGCTTAATCCACTGTCTTGAAATCAACAGGTGTAAGCAGCGATTTCAGTTACCAGTTCTTTCTTCTGCTCCAGTTATCTGGTTATCTGAAGCTGGGAGGTCTTCTGGGGCAGATGAAGTGTTATCATACTCAGTCTCTGACTCTGCTGGTGTATCTCTGGTTTCCCTCTTCAAGTGCACCGTCCTTTTTCTTAACAGACACATTTTATTCACAAAACATGGATTTCCAGCTAGAGCAACATGGACAAAAAGAAAGAAAGAAAAAGAAATAAAAAATTTTGAAAAACAAAAAAGCCCATCAAAACAAAACCTAGAGAATATTCAACAATTTATATTAAATTAATTAGTGATTTGCATCTATTTAATTTTATGCTTATCTGGCTACACGGAGTTTTGCAAGTGTGCCATTTGCAACAACCATAAATGCCTATTTCCCAATGGACCAGCATAACACCGTTGCCATTCTCTTTAAGGCTGCTGAATCACTTTTGCTCCCCAGCCAAGCTCTTCCTTATTTAATGCAGTTTTCACAATCCTTCCTGCACCAACCATAAGCATGGTTAGCTCTTCACCAGTATTTGGATCCAGCTTCAAACCATGGTTTCAAATCCTAGTTGCAGTGAGGCAACCTGTTCAGACAGCAGGATCCACAGGGGAAGCAGATCCTGATGTAGATCTTTATTCAGGGCTGGTCTACGCATGAAGTGAGGTGAGGGTCCCCAGCGGATGTCAAGAGGTTCAACCCTCTCACTCTTCCTCTGGTCTTCTGTCACTTACAGGCAGCCCCTGAGAAAAGGAGAGGGAGCAATAACAACAGAAACACGAAAGCAAGCTTCAGTAGGCGAAGCCGGCGCCGTGAAGGACCTCTTCTTGCCACCATGGCCTTCGTTCCCTCCTTTTCACACATGGGGGGCAACCCTCCACTCAAACAAGCAGCTCAGGCAAGGTGAAGCAAGCGAGGCACTGAGATGAGAGACTCAGACATGCAGGATGTTCACGGTCCTCGGAGTCACCTGTGTGGGCCAGAACATTCCAGGCAGGGAACAGCGACAGTTGGGAAACGGCAGTTGGGCACTGTGGGAGTGAGAGCACAGGTCTTCCTTTCTTCATGCCCTCCAAACTGCATTACAAACAGGTATTGGTTAGGGTAACAGGATGACCCTTAAAAAGTAGAGACATCACCTTGCCAACAAAGGTCCGTATAGTTAAAGCTCTGGTTTTCCCAGTAGTGATGTATGGAAGTGAGAGCTGGACCATAAAGAAGGCTGATCACCGAAGAATTGATGCTTTTGAATTATGGTGCTGGAGGAGACTCTTGAGAGTCCCATGGACTGCAAGAAGATCAAACTTCTCCATTCTGAAGGAAATCAGCCCTGAGTGCTCACTGGAAGGACAGATCGTGAAGCTGAGGCTCCAAGACTTTGGCCACCTCATGAGAAGAGAAGACTCCCTGGAAAAGACCCTGATGTTGGGAAAGATGGAGGGCACAAGGAGAAGGGGACGACAGAGGACGAGATGGTGGGACAGTGTTCTCGAAGCTACCAGCATGAATTTGAGCAGACTGCGGGAGGCAGTGGAAGACAGGAGGGCCTGGCGTGCTCTGGTCCAGGGGGTCACGAAGAGTCAGACACGACTAAACACAACAACAGGATGAAGCTTCCAAGGGCTGTCTGTCTCCACCTATCAGGTGCAAAGGATAGAGAGCCATGTTTTCACCACATCTACTGGTGTAGGTCCTGCCTCGAGAGCAGGGATCTCTGACCCTCAGGCCTGACACAAGCTCCAATTTGGCCCACAAGGCATGACTTAGTTGAGCCTTTTCTAGCAACTTCAGCTCTATGGACTTCATACATTAAACTAGCACTGATATGCATTGTTAGGTTTGCTGCAAAAACTCCCACAGTTTGGAGGTTGGTTTGGGGCATTTTCATTTCTTTCTCTCCTCTTCAGGAAATGCTTCATCATGGGATTCAAGTTATGGCACTTCCTCCCCTGAAAGTAAGTAAGTGTGTGCTCCCAATTCTTTCCTTTGAAGTTGATTGACGTGAATGGCGCCAGCTGATGGAAAGGTGGACAGCCACCTCCACTTGTCAAAATGAATGGGATAGCTCAGCCTCTGTCTTGGCAATTGACATTTTTTAAGTATAGCCTAGCCTCCAAAACTATCTCCTTCTCAGCTCTTAAACTAGAAAAAACTTTTTTTTTAATAGTGGATTTTCTCCAGAAAAGGAAGGGGGCTGTGGGTGGGCAGGCACTCTTGATGCTAATAATGCAATTTGTCCACTGCAAAAACCGTGCATCCATGGGGAGTAGTGACTCTACAATTGATAACCACCTAGAAGCAAGTCTGCTCCATCTTCTGCATGACTGCCTTCAGGTACTTGAAGGCTGCTATCATGTCTTTCCTTAATCCTCTCCTGGTGGTACATACTCAGTTCCCTCAGAACTTGTTTCCAGACTTACTCCAGGTGCATCAGGCCTTGTGTCAGAATCCAGGCTGGTACATGGGTGTGCCAGGGTTAACCAAGACTGAATGTTGGTGGCTGGATGCTTATTCTATTACTTTCACTTTTAAAACGTGTTCCCCTTTTCTACAATAAAACAGTAAATGCATTTAGCATTTAGCATCAGGACAATTGTTTTATTTTGCGTCAGTTTCATTCCCTGCACGATGGTTGCAATGATTTAAGTGAATTGAAAATGCGAAGCTGCACATGCTCAGAATATTTTCTTCTTTAAATCTGCGTTGTCACACTGCCTTTTGTCTGCTTCTGCTCTAGCGTTTCGGGAATCTGGAAACTGCTGTAAAGCATGGATGGGGAGAAGATCAACAACTATTGTGTGCTTTGCAACTGAAGCACCACACACCGCTCCCCAAAGTTGGGGGGGCATAAAAGGATTAAGTCTAAAATTACCTAGCGGCCCCACAATCTGTGCATCTTGCTGCAATCTTCAACAGCTGCCTTTCAAAGTAGGTAGCATGTTTTCAATTACTTTTCACACTCCCCACCCACCCAGAATTAGTGTAGCCTAACTTTTCTGTTGCTTGACTAAACTGGCATGCAAAATCATATCCAGTAGTGTTTTCCTGCGTTGCTGAGTATTCTAGAAGATAAATAATCCCTCCCTGACCACAGAGAAGCATCTCCTTGAGAAAGGAACAAATGGCCTTCTTCCTTATAAGGCATCACCCGGCAGCTTGAGCCCCGTGAATGGGCCATTGCTCTCCGATTGTTCGCAGCCTCTTGCTTCGCGCAGCGGCTCAGAGCAGCGCCAGGAAGCTGCAGGCGGCGGGCAGAAAAACCGAAAGCAGCCGGAGCCTTGAGAGGAGCAGATTCTGCAGCTCAACATCCAGGACGGGACTATGGGCAAGTCAGGTGGGTGAACGAGCCTGGACGAAGCTCGCAGCTTTCCTTGCCTATGAACGCGCACCCCCCCCTAAAACCTTACCCCTTGCTTCGATGTGCATAGATCTTAATGGCTCTTCGATGTGCATAGATCTTAATGGCTGAGCTTCATCCAGTAGCCCGGAAGGGTTTTCTTTGTGCAAAAGAAACCCGGAACTCGCTGCATAGGATGCGCGACTTTTATGCATTGGGTTTGCCGTTACGTGAATTTCGGTCTAATATGCTTGCTAGAAACTGTTAGGCAGCTGTCGCTTGCAGCAAAAGCCATGGGGAGAGTCCGTTAGCTTTCAAGCAGCGCTTTGCGTTTCCTCGGAGGATGTGATTAAGAGGGGGCAGGAAGTAAGCCGCCACCAGCGCAAACCTATTTGGCAAGAATTCAAAATAGCTCCCAGTATACGTTGGCCCTTAGCCCGCACAGCTGCGCTGCCTAAGGTGAGAGGGAGCAACTTTCCTTCCTCTGCTTGTGCAATAGGATTTTGGCATCCCAACCAGCTGTGGCGCTTCTGTGTTCCAGGGTTCACATTTGGAACCGATACACTCAAGTTTCCGCAAGAAAGGAGGCTCTGGAATTAGACTGCTGTTCTAGAAGCTGCTCCGGAGCAAGGAACGTTGTTTTCTGGAGCAGCATCCTTCGGCATCAGAAGCAAGGGGGTCTGTGCAAGGCGGAGGGAGGAGATGGTGATGCAAGTCCCATGGGGCTCCCTTCTCATTCCTGACGGAGTTTCTGTAGCTTCAAAAGCTGTAAAACAAGCAGGAATGTAACAGCTGCTGCTTTTCTTTGGCCAACAGATGCTGTGATGGCAAAAGCGGTATCTTTTACATGTCTACTAGCCTTACAGCTTTTAAATGCAAAACTCTGCAACTGTTATGTCTGGCAGCACCAAAGAACTAGGCCCCTTTAGGAGGCAGCTATGTTCACAACACAGCAGCCTTGCAGCTCTGCAGGTGGTGGGAAAGTCCAGAATGGAGAAGGATATACACTGTGTGTGTGTACACCAGGAGTATGAAACCTGTGGCCCTCCAGATGTTGGACTCACCACTACCATCAGTCCCAGCCAGCAAGGGTCAGTAGTCACAAACAATTGGAGCTACAGTGGAACTGCCTCAGGAGGCTTCCGCATGTCTGTTTTAAGCAGATAGCTTTCCTTGGTCTTCTGTGCCAGAGGTGACATCCATCTACCTGTTAGCAGTGACACTTTGGACTGGAGCCTAGGACAGTGGCTGAAGGAACACAGCTTGACTTTCTCAGCCGATGCAAGGAGGGGCCCTTAGCCTTTCCCCACGAAGTTTGGGGTCAAACAGACTGAATTCCTGAATGCCATCATTCAGGCGACCAAATCACCAAGACTCCTCTGGGTCCTCCTGACAATACCTCTTTCTCCCATTGTTTTTACTTGTGGGTGGAAGACGTGGAGAAAGGGTGTGGGTGTGTTTTCGTTCTCTCTCAATCTGCCATAAATAGCAAGAGGGGTGGTAATCACTAGCTGCATGTTGTAACTTCTGATTGTGTACAAGGCCTGGGTGTGGGTGTATTTGAGTAAACTGCACTATCTGAGAAGTCCATCTGGTTTTACCCAGATGTAGGCAAGGCTAGAAGTGTGTCTTTAAGAATTAATGCAGCCTGCTTTTAACTGCAGCGTCCAGCCAACAGATTTCTGTGTTTAATGCTATGAGTTTCTCCAAGCCTGATAATTTCAGGGTGCACACAGATGTACCTAAAAACCAAGTGTCAATGTTCTTTGTGAAGTTGATGTGCAGAGTGTTGAATACATGGGTGGCTTTGATGTCACAATCTTATTGTCGCTGTTCCATGGAACAGTTTTGCAATGAGAAAAAGTGGATTTGTTCTTTTTAAAGGTGCAATCAAAACATTTAATCAGAAAAGGGGTACTCTCTGTTATAGAATGCTTTTTCCCTGGGTGATGCTCATCAGGTGCAGAGAATCTGTTGTTTTTCTGAGCCAAGCACAAGCCCCTTAATAGTTTAAATTTGGAAATTAGGGGTAGTATTGAAACAAATGATCATTATGGACCTACATTATGTCCTTTTTTCAATAGGTCTACTCTTGAGTAAAACACAGCTGATTGATACCTCTGGTCTGTGTTATGGTGTGATGCTTCTGTTATAATTTTCTGTTACTTTTCTCTTGATTTAGAAGAGGTTTAATAAAACTTGCAAGCCACCTTTGACAGTAGTTTGAACTAAAAAAATGATTTAAGTATTGAATATTTGAAATGGGCAAACATGAAATTGGTGCTTAAGCATTGGAGGGGAGGATCCGGAAGCCTGTCTGAAATATGATGTAGAGCAGAGCTTGTGTGTTAAAATTGGATGACAGGCCCATGTGTGCATTTGTATTAGACAGTTTCTAAATCCTCTGAAATTAGCATGTGTTAAGAGCTAATTGAGGCAGACTGGTGCTTCCTGTTGTATATTAAAAACTAAAGCACTCTGGACTAATCCCCCTTTGAGGTGGCAGCCTGGTGGTAATGGGTCATTCGTAAGACACAGGATCAAACAGGCCTGTGATGATTGAGGGTTACTTTGTTAGACAAACAGCACATTTCTCCACACCAGTAAGTCCTGTTTTGTTCAATGGAGTTTATTATCAGGAAGAGATTTTATTATTTATTGTCATTAAAATTTAAATGACCTTTTAAAATACTATTTTTATTGGATTTTATATAATTTTAGAAAGCTAAAAACAATTAGGCATAATAATAGCAAAGGAACACCCTGTATTCCCTGCCCTCCCATCTCCCTCAGGAAAGAATTTTAGACTTCTTCCAATATGCGAAATTCTCTTAATATCTGTTATGTACCCTTTGAGGGTTCAGACAGTCATTACATGCAAAAATATCTAAGAAAACCCAGCCCTCTCTCTCATTCCTCTACGACAGAGGAGGAAACCTCTCTGGGAGCCAGATATTGCTGGACTCTCATCAACTCCAGCTCCCTTTCCGTTGCCCACGCTGGCCTGGCCTGATGGCTGGTGGAGTCCATAAACATCTGGAAAATCCATGTTGTTCTCCACTCCTGCTATAAAAGCAACTTGGAAAGGGGGGGGGGTTGCAGTGGGAGGTCAGGAGGAGAGGGAGTTGCTGCAGCCTTTCTTAACCCACCACCTGATGCATATGCAGTTTAGGCCACCCAGATTTCAGGGACTAGAATGTAGAATATCTAAGTATGCATCTGTCAGGTTATCGTTTTAGCAATATACCATGCATGCAATAGAAGAAAACCATAAGAAACATGTATCAGTGTCCTAAGACCACTGAGCTACAACAGCCCTTGAGCAACAAGAGTAAAACCTGAAAGCATTTCCTGTTTAGAATGGTAAACAGGCTGCTACAGTATTGAAAACATCCTTATAAATATGCGGGCAAATCAATTTTTTTCATTCCGCCGATAAGGAATGACTGTTTGCAAGGTGAATATTTAATAGCTTAAAGTAGGAGGTGGGGATTTCCCCCTGTACTGTATATGTGAATCTGTTCAACAGCAATGAACCTTAAATCCTCAGGTGTATTCTTACCTTCCAGGAAGTGAAATGTTAATGGAGCCACAAATGGTTTTGTTGCAATCTTACTTCTGTGCTCACTAATCTGTAATCTCAGGACTCCACTCATTCGTGAACAAGGACACAATATTACTTACGTATACAGTATTACATTATTGCTGTAAAAACCTTTATGGGACTGGTACATTGTTTTTCGCTATTACAGTTCTGCACTGCAAGAACACTTTCCACACCCAAAGTGACCACTTATAATTAGGAGTCTAATTCTGTCATGTATTTATTTTATAAAATGTATATGCAACTCAAACCTCCAAAGCAGTTTACAAAGAGACTGTACTAAGAGAATGTACTAATGTACAGGTTCTTTGTGTTAAATGAGCTATGATATCCTTTGAGGCAAGTCTGAAATCCTGGGATATGTCTAACTAAGCATTGAGACACTGTGTGTCTAATAGAAGAGGACATGCTGTTATATCCTACTGACCAAAATAATTTGTTATAATGAATCTTCTTTTTAATCTTGCAAAAACAAAAATCTGAGCCCACCATATATCCAAGACATGAAACATTTAATCTGCGGGATTTTTAGCTGTTCTTGCATTGGTGCTAAGCACGCTATTCAGTTTCCTTGTTAACCAGAGCATGCAAACTCATTTGTTTCAAATGGTGCTTTGAATTCTGGCTGGTGCAGATCATGACTTGTGCTGGTGCACTTAGCAATCCTATCCCATGGTTAAAGTAAATCATGAGAGGGAGGGGGGTTGTGTGACTGCCGCATCATCCTCCCAATCTTCTCATCTCCATTAGGGGAATATCGGACCCCTCAAGTGTCCCGATTTAATCGGGACATTCTGAATTTACAGAGGCTGCCCCGGCTTCTGATCCCAATCTGGGATACCCAGATTTTCTCGGAGGCCACACTAGGCATCGCTGCGTCTGCCAGCATCACAGGGCCCAGGGCAACCTCCCTGAGGCGGCTTGAGGCTGCTGAGCAGAAGGCTAAAGACAGCAATGGTGAGAGAGGGGAGGCAAGGAGGGGGCGATCAGGCAGGCGAGGAAGGGGTCAGCGGCAGGGAGGGGGCAAGTGATGTAGATGGCGGAGGCTGAGGGGTGCCCCGAATTTTTCTTACAAAATGTTGGAGGGTATGCAATATTAAAGGGACATGGGTGATGCTGTGGTCTTGTTGCAGGAGAAACCCCTCCCCCTTGTTAACAGTCTAAACCACAGGGCCTCTTGGGCTTGCCGATCGGAAGGTCGGTGGTTCGAATCCCCACGACAGGGTGAGCTCCCGTTGTTCGGTCCTAGCTCCTTCCCACCTAGCAGTTCAAAAGTACATCAAGTACAAGTAGATAAATAGGTACCGCTCCGGCGGGAAGGTGAACAGCATTTCCGTGCGCTGCTCTGGTTCGCCAGAAGCGGCTTAGTCATGCTGGCCACATGACCCGGAAGCTGTCTGCAGACAAACACTGGCTCCTTTGGCCTATAGAGTGAGATGAGTGTGCAACCCCAGAGTCATCCACGACTGGACCTAAGGGTCAGGGGTCCCTTTACCTTTACGCAATATTAAGTCTGCTCTGGAGTAGTTCTAGTCCATGCTAGTGACTGAAGCAATGTTTGGCTTCTAGTAAAATATTAGCTTGTGGAGTCCAACACCCTCCCCACTCTCAGGGTTGGAAGATCCCTATCTCCATGACTTCTGAAGGCCTTCCCACCACTCTATACATCCTTTTTACAGATTTGTTAGCTTTGCAGATGTATAAACAAGCAGCTTTCAGGAACCTTAGTCATTAGCATTTTTTGAAGAGTTGAGTGGAAAAAACCCCAAGATAATGACTCATTGCAGGCTGTGTAATAGATTTCTGTATATATGAATCACAGTTAAAAGGAAGGGAAGCTGTACTGTTTTCCAGAAGTTGTGTGTTCTCCTGCCTGATAAGAGTGGGCTTGAAAATGGATGGATTAAATTGCAACCAAACCAGGAGATGATAGGAAACACAGAAGTTGGTGAACTAGGGCCACATTTATGAATTTAACAAGAGCAGATCAGCAGTCGTGATGCAATGCAAGACAGCAGCTGCCACAAAACGATTGTTACAGAAATTACAGTGGGGGGGGGGGCGCACATCTTTAAAGTTGTTAAATGTTACAAATATTATGCCTGAATGTATCCTTTCGACTTGACAGCTCAAATCAACCCCTTTGCCAAGTTCCTCCATCCCAACGCCATTTTGCCCTTGGAAAAAGGACTCTTTCCCCTGCCACCTCCCCAAGCGTGAAGACATGTATACACACCTCCTGCCCCAGGAAATGCCCAGAGGTGACAATTGCTGGGCTCCTTGTACTCCAAGGGAAGCCAAATCTCATCACCAGACCTGTCTCAGGCTCCAGACATGCAAAGGAAGTTCTGTTGTACTTTTGGGTGGTGGGTACTATGCTAATCTTATACTTGGGTGTTTCCCTGACATATCTGTCTATGCTAATCTTGTGTAACCCTCCCCTTTTGTGACATGTTAGTGATGTAGCAGTGATGCTGTGCGAACTGTATTCTGGGATATGGTGGGAAAGTTTTAAAAGTCAATGTTGCCCCATGCTCTGGGTTCACTTACTGCTGTTTGAACCTCTTGCGCAACAATAAAGGATCTAAGTCTACTGACTGCTGTTTTGTTCCAAATTACTTGGCTGGAATTCCCATCTTTTATTGACCACATGGACCTGCGGGGGACTTGGACTCCGATGAGCTGGGCTGTTGAATAGTCTCTCAACCTAGAATTTTCCTTAACACTATGCATGAGCAAAACCCTGCCAAAGGAGAGAACATAGGAGCCAACGTCTTCTTCTTTTCAATTTTTCAATTGAAAAAAAATTAAAACAAACAAACAAACATAAATCCTAATCGTAATTGAACCAATCCTAATAACATTGTTAAATGACTTCCTCAAATCCCCCTGGTTGAATTTCATTGTATATCATTTTAACAGTTTTCCAAAATCAATTTTCTCAAAAAATTAACTTGGATCACTTAACATCTTTCATTCTTTCTAATTTAGCTTAAAACATCTAAATTCCTATCCTTACATGTTTAAATCCTAAGCCTATCTAATATTTGCAAGCTTTTCCAATTAGGTCATCTTAACGTATTTAGCTAAATAGTCTTTAAATTTCATCCATTCTTCCTGGTACTCCTCCTCCTTCTGGTTGCGGACTCTTCCAGTCAGGTCGGCTAGCTCCGAAAAGTCCATCATCTTCATCTGCCCATAGGAGCCAACTTTTAGGAGCGGAGGTACCTTCACCCCCACAGTAATATATTTGAGGGAGCCAGGGGCCCCAAGTTGATGGGCATTGCCATTCAAATGGTAATTGGGTGCTGCATCTTATGATTGGTGATGTGGGCGGGGCTTACCTGTCTTGCCCCCCCTCCAATATTTTATTCAATTTGGCACCCCCAGAGAGAGGCAGCCTTAACCATACCCAACTGTACCAGTGGTGGTCTAGCCACTGACCAGCAGTGCCATCTCATAACCATCAAATTAGCATTGCTAAAGTCCAGGGCCCCACCTGAAATATGCAGGATCTAAACCAAAGCAGGCAGTCAATGCGACTGCATGAACCAGGCAGCTTTCAAAGCCTGAATCACACAACAAATGCCTTGGGCTTTTCAACCCCAGCAGTTTATCAGCAGATAATGGATTATAAGAATCAGGATGTGCCAGGCATGCCTGCGTCTGCCTCCAAGCATTCTACATATCCTGAAATCCCCAGTAGTGCAGCACACACACACACACTCCGCAAGAAACCCACATTGGCTTCCAAAGAGGAGACAGAGAGGAGATATGAGAGCCGTCTTCAAATATCTGAAGGACTGGAAGATGGAGCAAACTTGTTTTCTCCTGCTCTGGAGGGTAGGACCCAAACCAATGGTTTCAAGCTACAAGAAGGGAGATTCCAACTGAACATCAGGAAGAAATTTCTGACAGTAAGAGCTGTTTGACAGTAGAATGGACTTCCTCAGAAGGTTGTGGTCTCTCCTTCCTTGGAGGTTTTTAAGCAGAGGTTGGAGGGACATCTGCCATGGATGCTTTAGTTGAGATTCCTGCATTTCATGGGGTTGGACTTGATGACCCTCAGGGTACCTTTCAACTGTGATTCTATGATTCTAAATCCCAAACTCACACCTAGAATAAAACTTCCTGATCAACCCCTGTGTCTAAGCAATATTTCAGAACCGGGACATTCCTGTTAGTATCTCTTGCCTGTCCCAAAATAGCTGGAACTCCCTCCCTGTTCTGAGAGAACTTGCCCAAGCACTGCTAAAAGACACATGAGCTATGCTAGTAAATAGAGTAGACTTCTTTCCAGAATTAATTGGGGCAGATGTGTGGGCATTTATGTATTAACTTTATATCTCTTCCTTCTCCCCAAAGGATTTCAAGACAGTATGCATCTTATAGTTAGTTATACAGCATTGCAAAGTGCTCAGAACACTTTATAAACATTAAGGGAATACTTTGGGCTTGCAATTATTTGAAAGTTCTTCAGGAGTACATTATCTCCATTTAAATGTGTGTTAGGATCACATGCTTAATAGTTATGTCTATACTGACAGTTCATGCATTAGATCAGGGAATATAACTCAAATTCACTTAATCTTGTTCTATAAAGCTTGTTTTTTTAAAGCAGCTTCTGCTTCCAAGTTTGTTGGAAAGTCCAGCTGCTCCCTTCTTTTCCATGAGCCCATCGTGCTGAGATTACCAAACTGACAAAGCAAGCTCTGTATCTTTCAGGCTCCAGAGGACAGAAAAGGGAAGCGAATTAGTCATTTATTGTTCTTGTTTCTCAGCACTAGCACAGTTGCATCTTTAAGAAATAACATTCCTTGACTGCTGACTGGATGATTTCTGCTTTATTTCAGTTGTTACCTTATGCTAGGAGGCTCCATGTCTTTGGGGGGGGGGAGAGAGAGGGAGCAATATTAGAATATTTTTACTCTGTAAATGTAGAATTTTATGTTCCTGTACATCTTCATTGAGATAATAAAATGTAGTTGTTTGGCAGATCTGCATATTAATTATAGGTTATGGAAAGTTTAATGAGAGCCGCACAATGTACATCACATTATGCAAAATATATATCCTAAATCTTAATACTAAATATGGTATCTAAATCCGGCCTTCTGTATCGCAGGGCATTTTAAGACTACCAAATTAATAGTTAATTCAACAACGATTGGGAGAGTCGTAGCTCAATAGTAACTTACATGTGGAAGGTCCCAGGTCTGGCATCACCAGCTAAGAGGCAAAGCTTTGGAGGCCTTGAAGGACCTGCTCCGATTTGGATCCGACAATAATGGGGCGAATGGCCTCGTTTGCACCTTTGCGTATTTGGTACTCGGATGTGTAGGGTGTTGCACAGTGAACACATTGGTAATGGGATGGAAATTATGCTATCCGTCCTCTTCTGTTAAATATTGGAAGTGCCTGTGCTTATTTGACCCAAGCTTGTGCACTGTTATTTCTTTTTAAACATAATTATGGGTCATTTCTACACAAGGATTCTTTAGCACGGTTATCTGCTAGAAGAGGCATTAAAACTGTGGTTCTACGTAGTGTGTAATATAGTACTATATTCCCTATAATTACCCCTCAGTTCTTACCCCACAGCAGAAACAAAAGTGGTTTGTGCATTAGTGACCTACGATCTTGCTGTTAGACTGTAATCCTAGGTACCGTATTTTTTGCTCCATAAGACGCACTTTTTTCTTCCTAAAAAGGGGAAATGTGTGTGCGTCTTATGGAGCGAATGCATGGTCCCTGGAGTCGAATTGCCCAGGGGCGAAAAGCAGATCATGCTTTTTTAAAAAAGAAAAAGAAAAAGAGGGAAGTGGGTGTTGAAACGAAGCCGCTGATCGTTTGCCGATCGGGGAGAGAGATAAGGGATGCTAGAGATAAAGGAGGCTGCCTGGGAGGGGGGAGGTAAAAGCCCATGGATCCTCAGGATTTTTACATTGGGTCACCCCAAATTCACCATCAGATCACATGTCTGTGGCCACAGCATGAACCACAAAAATCATACATCCATTGTTTCCTTCAGAATATTTTTTTTCTTGTTTCCCTCCTCTAAAAAAACTAGGTGCGTCTTATGGTCAGGTGCATCTTATGGAGAGAAAAATACGGTATGTTTAAGTCAGAATTAAGCTTCTGATTTACCCCCTAGAATGCACACTTAGTAATGCAGCCTCCGATCACATGGTGTGAAGTGAGTCATGCTTCTTCCGGACACTGGCATTATTTAAGTTGGTACTTCATTTACTGATTTGCTTTTTACAATCATAGCCAGGGGTGCCAACTTGAATAAAATACTGTGGGGGCCCAGATAAGGCCCACCCTGCATAATCAATCACATGGCACAGTGCACACACACTGTTTGAATGGGAGTGCCCATTGGACTCGATGGCCCTTGTGGTCTCTTCCAACTCTATGATTCTATGACCCAGCCCTCTCAAATATTTATGGTGGGGGCCGAAGCCCCCATGGCCCCAAGGAGTTGGCTCCTATGACCCTAGCAATTGCAGCATTTGCTTCTTCATTTTTAAAATGATAATTTTATTAGTACACACACACTTTAGTACAAAACAAATTGAAAATTAAAAAGAGCGGGGGTAATAGTTGCTGTGGAAACAAATGGGGGAAGGGGCCACATGCTGTAGGGGCAGGCAGGCAGAACATCACCAACTAACTTACTGAAGACTCCTATTGCTAGGTGCATTAATGGTGCTTTGCAAGTCTACACCCACCAGGCTGGTGCTGCAGTTGCACTGAAAGTAGGAAAAATCACCACAAACTTTATTGAAAAAGATGAGAATACAAAGTGGAACACATTGGAATACAATAGTTTGGCAGAGACGTCACTTGGCATCTTCCCAACGTGAATGAGTGATGCACATTCCAGAGAAAGTCATTGCACTACTAAATGGAATAGTTCCAGACTTTCCTGCTTCTTGGAGATTAGCTGAGGTTTCATGCAAAACTGCTCAGAATAGCCAATGTATCAAAGGAAGAAGCACTGGGACAGGGAGGTGATGCTTTTATGTATTAATTCTTTGCTATTGTTGGCTGTTTTGTGCTCAGTTTGCTTGCTGGAAATGTGGCATACAAAGTAAAAGATGAGTATGAAGAAAGATAGATGTGCACCCTAGGTTCTTACTGTATATTGTAAATTTTAGATCTGTAGGTGCAGATCATCCTCTAGAATAAAATAGCTTACTAGGGAAATGCTGAAGTCGCCCTTTGGGGCGCCTCAGGGTCAATTTTTCTGGTAGCCCAAATCTCAGTTGTACGGGTGTATGTATATATCTCAATTTTAACTCATGAGCTATTCCTGCAATCTGCTCTGATTGTATATTTTATCATTATGAACACTGTTTTTATTGTGTTATGTGAGCTGGACTTTGACCGTAATAAATTATCTAAATCTTAGATATGAAAAAAATAATATTTTATGCTAACAAATTGGCTTTGCTACTTTTTTGCATTGGTTGTTGAAGATGAGCGAAGGAGGTTATGGTTATAAGACAGAAACTCTGATACCAGGTCAAAAGCTTTGAATGCCACAGATTACATGCATATTATAGTTCCTTTCTTCTTGTCTGTCTCTGCAATGCCATATATATCATAATGCATCCTATCTCGCCAGAGCTTGTGCAACTAAGTGATCTCAGGTGCAGCTGTTTTAAAACAAGCCGATGAGTTGGTTAAACTGATTTTCTTCTTATTTTGTAGGCTTTGAAATGTAAGAGCAATGTAAGATTTTGGCCCTTGCTTAGAGCCTGAAGCAGAGACTGGAATTCTTTTGAATTTCTAATGCTTTATACCGTTTTAGCTTCCAAGCAATTTGCGGAAGAGGTCTTAAAAGCCCACAATGACTACAGGAAGAAGCATGGAGTTCCCTCATTAAAACTCTGCAAGAAGTTAAACAGGGAAGCACAGCAGTGAGTACAACTACTTCTTTATTTTGTTAATTGAAGAGTTTATCGGTATTGCAGTACTTCTTGGTTTGTTGATACTCAAATCCTCATGGATTTATTTCCTTGAACAACAACAAAAAAGACATTTCCCCCCCACTTCCAGGATCAGCATAATTGTCTTCTCCAGTGGTGCCATATTTTGGAAGAGCAAGGCGGCACACAGCAAAATCGCTAGTAATTTCTATAAGCATTGGTTGAAAGGAAGAATAAAACCTAAATGTTGTTAATGCCAATGGCTGGCACTACCAAAGAATATTAGAGCTAAGGAACACAAGCAAAATTACAGGGTGCATGTTGTTGTCGTTTAGTCGTGTCCGACTCTTCGTGACCCCCTGGACCAGAGCACACCAGGCACTCCTGTCTTCCACTGCCTCCCGCAGTTTGCTCAAACTCATGGTGCATGTAGCTTAGCTCTAATGTACTTCGGTATTGCCAGCGATTCACACCACCATTTCTTGGACCACTTCACACAGTTGGTAGGTCTCATAGGATGGGATGCCTCTCTGTACAAAAAGACCACCCAGAATAGACACAGTAGCTCCTAGCATGTCTGAGAGAAGGGGCCTTGCTTCTTCGCTTTATCCCTCATGTGCTAGTTTTCTGGATGTATTAAATTTATATAATCTTTCAAGCATTCTGGTGCTCACCCTGTCTCTAAAAACTAAACAGTTGATATCATGTTCCTGTTGAGGAAAAGATCTTAACTGGCTGGTTTGAGGAGGATTGCTTCATGGTGCTGGCACTCATGGCTTGGCCACTGCCAGAACTCCATCATGGGGACCTGTGGGCGCTTGGAGACACACTGTGAAGCCGGGAGCATTGCATTCTGTTGCGCTATCAACATTCCAAGCATATTCTTGGGCTTGGTCATCTTTGGAAGCCTTCAGGTCTCACAGCAGGGCTGCCTCACACTCTCCTCCTCCTCAGGCGGACGATGTTCTGAAATACCTCTTATCCCTTAAGGAATGGGGATTAGCTGCAAAATACCATGGCTTTGCATGTAGCTGTGTTCACATCATTCAGCAAACTCCTGCAGCTTCCAGACCTCTGTGACTACTTCCATGTATGGAAGCTGCTGGAAGGTCGGTGCAGAAGCTGCCCCCCAGCCCAGGACACTAAGAAACCAATTGCATACACTGTCCTGAGGGAAATATAGACTGTGTTGGGCTCCATGGACTGGTCAAAGTACAGGACCAGGTTTTTCCAGGCAGCCCATTCCCTTGCTTTCTTTGGGGTGCTGTGGGTCAGTGAATGCACAGCCAGCTTTTAGCTTCACTGGTTACCACGGTTCTTGTGCTGGGTGATATGTGCCTGTCCCAGTCTTCCTTAAGGGTTCAGGTGCAGGTTTCTAAGACAGACCAGTCTGGAAAAGGGGCCAGAGGAGGATGAGATGGGAGACAACCTTATGCCCTGGCTTACATGGCTGATTGTGGTGAAGGCCCTGCCAGATGCCCTTGTCATTAGCAAGAATAATCTGAGAAACAGAAAAGGCATCATCAACCCCCTTAATATCTATATTTTGGTCTGAACTGTTGGTGGTGAGAGTGGTTGCAGATGTAAGTAGCTTGGGGGTGAGCTGGCTGAGGGTGGGGCCCAATTGAGGTGGCAGATAAGGCATTGGGTCAAATTCCTAGTCAGTGCAGATGGGGAGGCAACTGGGACTCTCACCCCCCACTCCAAGGGATTGGCGTGCTCCCTTAAAAGTGTCTGGGGGAGGTGCCTCCATCCTGACACTCAGATGGGGGCTGATGGGCCAGGATACCCACCAAAATGGTGATCTTAGAGGTCACCCCATTTTGATGTACATCCTGGAATGATCCTTAACCTGAGATTAACCCTTCTTTTATCCCAAAGCAATTGTCTTGTTATTATTTCATCTTCCTTGATTAGTCCCCAGCTGCCCACGACCTCACTGTGGGCCCACGATCCTGAATTCACACACAAAGTGACCGTCAGTAAGATGGGTGGGATTTGGCATCACACTACGGTGATCATTATATCAGAACAAGTATTTGTGCTTTCTGGACCGAACAACCTCTCCTTTTCTCTCCTACATGCTTTTCTGGGGATTCTCTCAATCCCCTGAGCTGCTTTAGGAGACTTGGAGGGAGGGGAAAAGCTTAGCCAAGCTAGCAAGACTCATTGGTTAAATACAGCAAATGACTTTGCAAAAACCAGTATCAGAAGAGGCTCAAAGGCAATCCCATGCAGATGTTGAGATCGGATGGGGAAAACAAAGACAATCCTTCTGGTCACTTGTCCTACAAAATCCATGCATGACAAACAAACCTAGATACCCACTCCCCAGCCTTCAGACAGAAAACCCAATAGGATGTAAGTGGGAGTTGAAAATAAAGTAAAGTGCAATAGGGTAAAATTAATGGCATAAGGTCCGATTCATTGCGAAAGGCTGTTCACGAAAGTATGGGGAGAACTACATGGAATCAGGGACACAACGGTCAGAATGTTGTTCAGTGTGACAGCCAGAAAAGGGATGCAAGGTAAACAGTGATGCAAAATACAATTTTTAAAAAAGAGATTCAGAGGAACTAGACCTACTATACTGTCCTACAGCAGATGTTCTGCAAAACCTTTATCAGGGGAGCGTTGTCACAAGCTATTAAGAAAAACCAGCTTTGTGGGTTAATTAATATGTCTGTTGAGAAGGAGTGTTCGAAAAGGCAATGGTGCGTAATTAATTAATACTGTCCTGAGAGGAAGAAACCACTAGAGAGTTAATGTCTATAGGAACGAAAAGCTAAGTGGCCTTCCTGAGCTTTCCGTTCTCATTTCTCTTCCTGCTTGCTTGTTTCTGGCGTGTGTGGATCTTAAGTGAAAGATCCCGTTTGAGGTTTACTATGCAGCCATGTCTGCCTCCAGTCTGGTGGGCCAAAACCTACTCAGCAACAACGGAAGCATAGAAATCTTTATGGGAGAATCACCTCAGCATGAAGAGAAGCACACATCACTGTCAACATACCAGAGTCCCTCATCAAATGTTGACTCATTTCAAATAACAATTTCTTACCCTTTCTACCACGAATATGGCATGGCCCACCCTCAAATTTACCTCTTTTGCACAACCCAGTTTCAGATCAATCTGTGGGACCATTTTCTGTCTATAAATTCTGGAAGCTACCTCACTCCCCGATTTCTCACTACGGTGGCAGAATACAATTCAGCTAGCTCAGGTTAGGGTCAGCGTTGGTGCTGGAATTATTAGTATTAACATTAAGGGGGGGGTCTTGGCTCCGCTGCTGAGACAGAAGGAGGAAATCGGTCCTTGTCAGCCCTCCACCCCATTTCAAAGGCCAAAGGAAGGAATATCTAGGTCAGGCTTCCTCAGCCCTCCAGATGTTCTTGGCCTACAACTCCCATGACCCCTAGCTAGCAGGACCAGTGGTCAGGGATGATGGGAATTGTAGTCTCAAAACATCTGGAGGGCCGAGGTTGAGGAAGCCTGGTCTAGGAGGACCAAAGAGAGGAGCTTGGGCAGAGGCTGTGTTTGATGATGGCGATGATGATGATGATGATGATAAAAATAAAAAATTACTTACACCCTGCCCATCTGACTAGGTTGCTTCAGCCACTCTGGGTGGCTTAAAAAGGTAAAGGGATCCCTGACCGTTAGGTCCAGTCGTGATCGACTTTGGGGTTGCGGCGCTCATCTCGCTTTATTGGCCGAGGGAGCCGGCGTACAGCTTCCGGGTCATGTGGCCAGCATGACTAATCCGCTTCTGGCAAACCAGAGCAGCGCACGGAAACACCATTTACCTTCCCGCCGGAGCGGTACCTATTTATCTACTTGCGCTTTGACATGGCTTACAGCATAATAAAAGCACAGCAAAGCATCAAACATAAAAAAAGTTTTCCACACTGGTATGAGTAGCACTGGGGCACTATGCTGCTCTTATACGGAACATTGTGCATACTCTTCATTTAGAGCAGGGGTCACCAACCTGCAGCCTGGGGGCCGGATATGGCCCAAGGGACTTGTTTATCTGGTCCGCGGTGCCAACCACTGCCTCCGCCCACTCTTACTGGCACGGTGCAGCGCAGCACAGGGACCCACTTCCTGTGCAGAGGAGCACCGGAAATAGTATGTGCACCTGCATATGGGTGCATGTTCCCACGCCCTCTGGCCCGCCATGCAATCTTTGCTGGAGACCCCGGCCCGAGGCAAGGAAAGCTAGTAGACCCCTGGTTTAGAATAACCTTTGCAACCTGGCACCCATTTTGCTTCAGCCTGATGCAGTCTGTTTACGCTTCCTTTTTTTTAATCTAGGTATTCAGAAGCACTTGCAAGCACCAGAATCCTCAAACACAGTCCTGAGTCCAGTAGTGGGAAATGTGGGGAAAACCTTGCATGGGCTTCGTATGATCAGTCAGGTAAGATAAGTACATAGGAAAGACCTGTTAACATTTTCAAACATTTTCCTCCCAAAACTGTAAGGACTGCAATCTAAGCAACACATATATGATAAAATACTATTGAAAACATTTTTTTATTTGTCAGTCCAATGGTGGCACAGTGCCATATTTATGCAGGTTCAAGTGGGAAATGTCCCTCTTGATTCAGTGGGACTTGCTCCTAAATGAGCATAGGATTGCAGCAAGAAGTTTACGATAAACATTATTAATTTTCAGTGGTTGGACTTGGCTGTATGCTTTGATTAGGTATCCCAGTGCCGCCTTTGGTACTCTTCTTCAAGGCTCATTGAACCTAGGCAGAGAGCTGGTGTGGTATTGTGTCGATAAAGTTGGATGTGAGCCAGCTTATATTTTTTTCAGTTATTTATTACATTTGTATCCCACCTTTCCTCTAAAAAGCTTGCATCTCCTTATCCAGGGACTCAGCTACACTGGCAGAGAAAAAGTGCTTTATATGCGTTGTATATGCATTATAACACTGTGACACCAGGTGGCGCTGTAGAGTTCTATTTTTGCCAACCCGATTTCTCATACAAAGTTTACAACGCGTTTAACTGAAACGCTTCTTCTTTCATGTGTCTAGATCCAGCCCAGAAATGTTATGGCCCAAGGGTAAGGTAGGGTGTCAATCAATGGAAAAGAGGCGGAACCTAACTACTGAATCCAATGTGTTTCAAGTTATTTAACTGCATTAAATATTAAAACATTTGAATTTTATAAAATTAAAAATGTGCTCAGTACTTGTCAGTTATCTCTGTGATTTTACACTCACCGACCAAAACATTTCTAAATTTATTTTATCTCAAAATACACATGTTAAATGTTTTGATACATTTTTCAAAACTGCATCAGGACATTTGGTAACTGCAAAAGACATACTTAGGTGGTCAAAAATTGCTTTCTCTTTACGTTTTAAATTCAGCTACTTATTGCTGTTGGTCAGAATGGTGTGTGATACTCTTCTTTCTAAAACTTGGGGTTTTTACTAACTTACTTGCAGCTTGGTTAGAATGTATTTTGAGAGCCCAGAGCTGCCTTGTCTTGGAGGGAAAAAAGAACAGAGTGGCAGCATTTTTGCACCTCATCAATTGCAGTTCAACAGCATCTTTTCATTCATTTTGCAGGGAGCGAAGTAGCTGACAGATGGTACAACGAAATAAAAAGTTACAACTTTCAGAGTCCGGGGTTTTCCTCTGGGACAGGTGAGTATGGGCTTGGCGTTGCTTATTGACAGTTAGCCAGGGCTGGCCCACCTATGGGGCAAGGAAAGGGACTGCCTCAGGCAGCAGGATCCGCAGGGGCAGCAGATCCCGTCTCTAAGGAATGCATCACCCACTGCTGTGGCGGCGGCGGCAATGATGGCTGTGGGACCCTCCTTGGAGGCCGCAGCTGCCCCCTCCTTGGCACCCCCCCCATGCTGCCTCTGCAGTGAATAGGAGGCAATGCTGGTCTCCTCCCACCCCTAGCAAGGAAATGGTGGGCTCCCCATCCACCCAATGAGATTCAGAGAGTGGACCTCTCTCTTCCTCTCCCCCCCCCACCTCAAGTTTTGGGTGAGGCTGAATTGATTTCCCCCCTTCACTCACCCATTCTTCCCTGGTGCAGGGGTGCCATTTTGTGGTTCACCAGAATGTTTTTGGCTGGCCCTGCGGATAACCTAAAGGACACTTCTAGTTTCTCACAATATCTCAGAAATTAAGCTTTTATATAAACATATCCTTTCGACTGAATAGAGGGTGGGGAGGTGGAGGCATGCTGTTCAAAATTCAGCAAGAAACAGGTGCTGGGTAACCAAGTGTGAAGAAGCTCAGGCTTAGTAATTTCTAAATCTTCCCCTTTCTAACACCATAATCTGAAAAAGACACGTAGTTTAGTTTTTCATAAAATGGCAGAGATACCAGTTAGAAGCTTTACTAACTGCATTGGGTTAACCTGTTAAGTACAGATGTGTTGCCATAGAAACAACTAACTAGGGATGCTTCGAGAGCAATAGGCCAGCGACTAGTCAGGGTTAGTCCCATCTGGCACGGGTCGCTGGGAATTCTCAAGAGGACAGACATGCTGTCTTTTCTGAAACCAAATCTATGGCTTTGGGGGTTCTCCATGAAGCCTCATGGGGAGCAAGATTGGCTGGAGTATTCATGCTCTTCCATTTAATGCTCAGCCTGTGTATGTTTATAAATAAAAGCGTGTATCACAAGAAAACCGCAGTCTCCAGTGAGCTTCATAGCAAGGAACCTGAAACTGAGGTCAAACAAACAAGTTAACTAATTGGAGCGCTCCTTAAACTTTCAAATGTATCCTCGAAACAATTGTTCTTTTAAAAAGTTATGAGCCAGCAATACTTTTATTGCGCACAAAGGTTAGTGTCCTTGAGTTAGGATGCTTGAATTTCCTTGAGCAATTTTTCTGAAACCAAGTCCTGTTCTTGCCCAGTCTTGCATGAGACTCTTGCCCAGAGCCTAATAGATTCTGTGTGGGGTTTTTCTTTAAGGACACTTTACAGCCATGGTTTGGAAGAACACCAAAAGGATGGGAGTTGGAAAGGCGGCTGCCAGCGACGGCTCCACCTTTGTGGTGGCCCGATATGAGCCTGCTGGCAATATTGTCAACCCCGGTCACTACGAACAGAATGTGCTCCCGCCAAGGAAGTAACGTTGCCAGGAGCCTGAGGGAAAGGACTGTTCAAGCGGCTAATGAAAAGCAAAACGGAGGATCGGATTAGTTTGGATAAGCAGGTTTATATTTGAAAATGGTTTTCAAACTTGCTACAAGGAGATTGGCTTGAGTCATGAGAATCAATCTTGCCTACCAAAATGGACTTTTGTATGGAACCAGTGCCTAAAGGGCTGAGGAACCTCAGCAAGCCCAAAATGTAGAATGTGCAAAAATTAGAAGTTCGAATAATGGTTTTATATAGCTTTATATTTGTCTAGGGTTCCTTTTTAAAATTACATTTGTATGGTTTAAGTAAAATTCAGTTGTGATAACTTTTAAATGTTTTTTTTAAATCAAGTTCAAATTGTAAATTACAAAGTAAACAGTCTGATTTTGGCTATTGTATCAAAACAGTTGAGTTCCTTATGAATCCCATTCACATCCATAGCCTTTGATTTTATGCAGTACTTTATAATATTTTTGTACACTCTTTCTAGATGTATGAGGGTTCTCTCTGTAGCCTGGATACACTCTGTAAGTAACATTTGTGTTCTTTGGCCAAGTGCATGTGTCGAAATCACAATGGTCTGTCAGATGATGGTGGCATTTGGGAGCACAGAAGATGAAAACTGAACTCTGCAATGTACTGTATATTGAGCAAGGTTTGCCATTGGCATGAAAGGTTTTCCAGTTAGTTGAAATTTGAACTTAGTCCTAGATGATGAGTACTGTTGGATGAGTACTGTTTGTTCAGTGAAATCCGGGATGCCACATAGCAGCCTAAATCCAGGGCTATATACATGTTGCAGTGGGAGTGCAGAATTCAGCTTCTTGAGAATCTAACCAGAAAATAAAACCAAGCCACACAGCTGCAAAAAGATGCTTAGAAGTGCCTGGTCAAATGCCCACCAATATCTCAGAAGCCTGGTAGTTGATGTCAGTACTTCCGTGGCTTACATAGGTTCTTGACCTCCATTATAGCAAAACCAGAATAAATTATGCAAGATAGCAAAAATACAGGTAAGTTATGCAGAAAAGCGAAATCGTGCAAATAGAGCAACTGTGCATAATTTATACTGGTTAAAGGATTACTCTTTTCTTGGTGCATAATTTAGATGCCTGGTTGCAGTTTGTTTGTTTTTTAAAAAGTTGGCACAATGTGTGCTTGTTGTATGTACAATTCAGATGACAATTTACATGATATGGTGTTGCTCACAGTGGTTTACATCAGTGTTTCCCAACCGGTGTTCCGCGGCACACTAGTGTGCCGCCGGACGTTGCCTAGTGTGCCGTGGGAGGGAGGCGGGCGAGTCGGGCTAATCCTCCGACGAGCTCCACCTCCAGACCCATTGCTCAAATCCTTTAACCCAGGAGGGCGGGGAGGGGGGGAAGAAAGAGAAAAAAGAAAGGGTGGAAAAAAAGAAGGGGAAGAGAAAATATTTTTTTTTTAAAAGGAAAGAGAGGGAAAAAAGCGAGGGATGGAGGAAGGGGAATAAACAGAAGGGGAGGACAATGAAGAGGGGCGGGGCTTGGCAGGCAGCAGATAACTGGGGAGGGGGGCGCGGCTGGCGGCGGCTCAAGGCAGGGAGGAGCTGCCTCGCGGAGAGTCTTGGGCTGCAGAGATTTCCCGTTCAGGAGCGCGGGAGGCCACGCCGTGGATGGGAATCTCCTCCTCTTCCTCCTCCAGGAGAGAGGGTGGTCCGCCCCACCGAGTCGGGCGTGCTCAAGCGTGGGAGCCTATAGTTAGAGCTCAGCTCCTTTTCTTGCCTTCCCCGCCCCCCCACGGAGCACATTTTCCTCGCCCCCCCAACCCCCGCATGTAGAATAGAAGCCCTCCAGCCTCCACGGTGCACAAACTCTCCCCTCTGCAACGAAGCGCTTTGTTGCATATCTTTGGTGAGGTTTTTAGGCAGTCTTGGTGCACCTTAAATCAGCGCTAATTGCGCCTGGACGCAGTATTTACTTCCGAGTAGGCCCCCTTCTCCCCCCCCCCCGTAGCACCTGACGTTGCTATTCGTATCATCAGGTTTGTTTGTAGATAATTTAATTGTTTTAAAAGCATCATGCTAAAGAGCTCTCTCCCACCCCCAGACCCTTGGGCAAAACAGAAACACACACATACACAAACACAGAGATTGAGCCCTGCAGGTTTTATGAAATGAATGGATTCTGAATGCCTGTTTCAGTGGCTTGTCCGCCTTAGGCTGCTGGGCCAGACACCTGTTACACGGTGCAGTCCGTAAGCTGTGAGCGCTGCTACCTGCCGCCAAGACCACGTAACGACAGTCTTGAAAGACCTACATTGGCTCCCAGTACCTTTCCGAGCACAATTCAAAGTGTTGGTGCTGACCTTTAAAGCCCTAAGCGGTTTCGGTCCAGTATACCTGAAGTAGCGTCTCCGCCACCATCGTTCAGCCCAGACACTGAGATCCAGTGCCAAGGGCCTTCTGGCAATTCCCTCACTGTGAAAAGTGAGGTTACAGGGAACCAGGCAGAGGGCCTTCTCGGTAGTGGCGCCCGCCCTGTGGAATGCCCTCCCATCAGACATCAAAGAGATAACCATTACCTTCTATGCTGTTACTATTTTTTAATTTTTTTTTACATAAGTAAAAAGTGACCTTTCCCCATCTGGCATGGTGGTGTGCCTCAAGATTTTTTTCATGAAACAAGTGTGCCTTTGCCCAAAAAAGGTTGGGAAACACTGGTTTACATTAAAAATACATACCCTACCAGTGACTAGGGGAAGACATGGGATTATTCTGCCATCATTAGAAATCATAATCTTTCTTAACACCATCTCTTCCCCCACTTTAAGAAATATTGTAAATCTTCTATTCATCTGCTCTTTTAGAACATTCCTGTTAGATATGTAACTGGCAATGCATGACTTTATGCTGCAGTTCCAAGTGAGTGTAGGAAGGTACACATAACTCAGCTTCCTGAGAAATTCAGTTTTCATTTTGTAAAGCAAGCTGCAAAAATTTGCTAAAAGCTCAGAAGTATGAGCAGTGCCTGAATGAGATTTTCAGTCATCGGGGATGTCAGGTTTCAGTGTCATTTCCTTTCCCATGATTAGCAAGGGCAGCATAAATTATGAAAGATAGCAAAACTTGTAGAGTAAATTATGCAAAATAAGAGAAATCATAAAATTTGCTCAAATTTGATAATTTATCACATCTCACAGGATTTTGTTTTCTTAGTACAGAATATGGATTGCCTGAATATATATATAATGCAGAGTACACATAGTTCTGCACAGAAGACTTGCCCTTATATTTTTGGTACGTCTATACATCTGAAATAATACTGCCCAGGGCCAGCCACTGGCTGGACTGTAGATCTCAGCCAGCCAGCCAGCTGAGACCAAGGAAAAGAGAGGCGGTATCTCAGCTACTCCCAGGGAGGCTGCCAGCCTCACCAACCAGCCCAGGGCAGTTATAGTTTATCCGATGCCAGCATTCAGATGATGCTTCCCTGTTTGGAGATGGATGGTATGGAGGAGAAGGGGTGAGAGACCCTGGAGGAAGGGGACAGAGTGCAAGTCTCCACTGGGAGCTGCTGGATAAAGAACCGGGATCTGCACAGAGGGGAGAGAAGGGTTGTGTGAACCCAGAAGTTCCTGCCTAGGATTCTCATTTTGGCACGAGGCAGAGACCTGTGAGTTTAGACAAGTTTGGGGGTTGGCGGGTCCTGTGAACCCCGGGCAAAGAGCAGGTGGAAGGAAGAGAGAGCCAGGGATGTCTAGATGCTAAGCAGCTGTCCCAGTGGCAGTCTGTTCCTTACCTACCAGAAGAGGAGAGAAGAAAGATGACCAGTGTAGCATTGGGACATCTTGATGAGTGGGCAGAGGAGCCCATGTGGCCCAGGTTTGGGACAGCAGCCCCCAACCTCCCTTGAAGCCCCAAATCCCCAAGGCAGCTTGTAGGCCTCCTTGCTTTAGTCCCAGGCTGTGAACACACTATACCTTAAAAGCAGGTCCCCTCCCCCCCCCCGAAAGAATTATGGGCACTGTAGTTTATCTCTCAGTTACAATTCCTAGCGACCCTTAAACTACAGTGGGCAGAGGGGAGTCACGTCCAATAAAGTGAGGCATCAGCCCCTGTAATTTAAGGGTGTGTGTGCTTCAAATGCCCTTTAAAGGCATAGTCCATATGTAGCCCCACTTTAACCAGAACACACACTTCACCCTAGGGAAGTCCAAGGCCCACCCATGAGGCAAGGTGAGGTAACTGCCTCAGGTGGCAGGATCCAGTAGAGTAGCAGGTCCTGATGTCAATCTTTCTACCCCCACCCAATTTATCTCTTTACTTCCATGAGCATAGCCTTACTTAAATTGTGTATATTCATGAATATTCAGCTTATGTTTAAAAGAAATGAAACATGAAATCAGAAAGGTCTTTGCCTTACATGGTCACATGATATTAAATTAAGTTAGTGGTGCTGCCGTTTGTATTCCAAGTCCATTAAATGTAACCCAAGAATTCAATGCAGCATAATTATTAATATTTGAAAATAAAGTATTTTTCGTATGAAGAGTTTGTGGCTGTTTCAAAACTAATCACCGTCGCTATAGCCATAATTCAGAAGAGTGGCCCAACACACATGGAACAGAGAAGCAATAAACGTTGAGACTCCAAAAGGAGGTGCTAACACTTCTGTAAATCCTTTGGTTGGTCAGCTTGTAATTTTGTGTAACAACTGCGCTTATACAGAGATTATCTTACAGAAGAACAAAAAACAAGAAGAGGAAACTGCCATATCATGAAAAAGAGTAATAGAGTAATAGAGGATTTGGCTTGGCCCCAGATCCAGGGAATAATTTCATTCCATCAAATCATTTTTCACCACTCTTAATTTTTCTTACTTGTGAGACACATTACATTTTGGGGAAATAGCTTTTTCCCGTTTATTAATAAAAAGTGAGGGGATTCTCCCCTTTTCTTGACACAGTACCTCAGTTCTCATTAAGAGAGGAGGCAGAGAAAATGAGAAGAAAATGTCAGGATTCCCCCCTCCCGATGGGAACTCCCCTAATTGTTTCAGTGGAAAAGATATCACTCTCACAAAGAAACAGTTATTGTGGATGTGTTATTCTTCCACTGTCAGAGGCAAGATGCCCCAGACTACCAGTTCCTGGTAATCACAAGCAGCTTTCTCTTCATCTGGTATGCCGGCTGAGACCCTACCTGTCTGCGCATTGTACATGCTCTGGTTCTCTCCCGCTTGCACTACTGCAATGCGCTCTACATGGGGCTACATTTGACAGTGACTCAGAAACTATAACTAATTCAGAATGTGGCTGGGAGTGGCTGCCAGGACCATATGACACCAGTCCTGAAAGAACTACATTGGCTCTCAGTACGGCTGGATCTAGACACATCAGAGAAGCGTTTCAGATAAACATGTTGTAAACTCATATGGGGAAATCTGGTTGGGAAAGTCGGGACTCCACAGCCCCATCTGGTGTCACAGTCTTATATCGCTTATACAGAGCCTAGGACTTGCTGATCATGAAGGTCGGCGGTTCGAATCCCCGCGATGGGGTGAGCTCCCGTTGCTCAGTCCCTGCTCCTGCCCACCTAGCAGTTCGAAAGCACGTCAAAGTGCAAGTAGATAAATAGGTACCGCTGTGGCGGGAAGGTAAACGGCATTTCCGTGTGCTGCTCTGGTTTGCCAGAAGCAGCTTAGTCATGCTGGCCACATGACCCGGAAGCTGTCTGCAGACAAATGCCGGCTCCTTCGGCCTATAGAGCGAGATGAGTGCCGCAACCCCAGAGTCGGTCACGACTGGACCTACCTTAACCTTTTTTACCACTTTTCTTTACCAATCTAGCGTAGTCCCACGTCTCCAAGCACAATTCAAAGTACTGGTGCTGACCTTTAAAGCCCTAAATGGCTTCAGCTCTGTATACCTGAAGGAGCGTCTCCACCCCCATCATTCAGCTCCACTTGTCTGATCCAACAGGCTCCTCTTCTTAAAGCCATCCACTATTAACATAAACTAAGGGCTGGTCTACAAAGTAAGCAGATCCCATGGTAAATCCATGGTTGTGCTGCTTGCAGGGGAGCGATACTGTGTTTGAATGTTCCTCCCTGAAAAGAAGAAAGAATGCTATTCTTGACTAGAACTCTTCTTCCTGAGGCCAAGGTTTCTTGTTTTTCATACGCCAGGAGCATTCTGTCATGGGGGTCAGCCTGAAGCGATGCAATTCAGAACAAGCTTTACCACATTCAGCCTGTCTCCTGGTCTCATTGCTGTCTCACCATGTGCCCAGATTGTAACTCAACTTGCTTTTGTGGTGTGGCACTCAACTCACTTTCAAGTGCTGCGGTGTCTGTAATCACATCCTGCAGGAAACCCCCCATCAAGATACAACAAACTTGCAATATACATACACAAAAATAGTGAATGTAGATGTGCCCCACTGAGACTGGTAAGAGGGAAAGCAGAGAATCCCATTAAAGCAGAGGCGGAGCCCATGACAGCTGGGACCAACCAATTTTTTGTTTTGACCCCATCCTTCTCCCAGCTACCTTCAACAACGTCAAACCGAGACAAAGGAGGAAGCTGCCTGGCTGTGCCATCTCCTGAAGGCAGGCAGCTGGGGGGTGCCTGAGGGATGGCTGAGGTAGGTATGGTTGGTCCAAAAGTGGACTAGCCTCCGCCATGTGTGACTAGGGAAAAGTCTACCTGAATGTGCCATGAGATGAGGGAGACAGTGCTCCTGAAGATGATCATCCAAATGTCCTAGACCAAATGGAGCAAACAGCACGCAGACCTAGTGGTGGGAGGAAAAAATCCTTAAATAAGAGACACGGGGGAATGATTAATGGACTTCAATGTCTGTACACTAATGCGCAAAGCATGGGAAATAAACAAGATGAGCTTGAGCTCTTGGTACAGCAAACTAAATATGACATAAAAGGCATCACTGAAACCTGGTGGGATAAGTCCCACGATTGGAATGTAATAATGGAGGGATACAATCTATTTCAGAGAAACAGACCAGACAAGAAAGGAGGAGGAGTGGCGTTATATGTCAGGGATGTGTATACCTGTGAAGAGATCCAAGATTTAGAACCTCAAAGCCAAAGTGAGAGCATTTGGGTCAAAATTAAGGGAGAGAAGAATAACAGTGACCTCATTGTGGGAGTTTATTATAGATCCCCAAGCCAAACGGAGGACATAGATGATGCCTTCCTGGAACAGATGGCCAAGCATGCAAAAGGAAGGGAGATAGTAGTAATGGGGGACTTCAATTACCCGGATATTTGTTGGATGTCAAACTCAGCCAAGAGCATAAGGTCAAACAGATTCCTCACTGGCCTTGCAGACAACTTCATTGTCCAGAAAGTGGGAGAAGCAACAAGAGGAACAGCCATTTTAGATCTGGTCCTAACCAATGTTGATGACCTGGTTAGTGGGGTAGAAGTGGAAGGATCATTAGGCGTGAGTGATCATGCTCTTCTGAAGTTTACTATACAGCGGAAAGGAGCAGCCAAGCATACTAGGACTCAATTTCTTGACTTTAAGAAAGCCGACTTCATAAAACTTAGGGAAGTGCTGGGTGAGATCCCATGGACAGTAATACTAAAAGGAAAGGGAGTTCATGATGGCTGGGAGTTTGTTAAGAGGGAGATAGTAAAAGCACAACTTCAGGCAATACCAATGAGACGGAAACATGGAAGGTGCCTAAAGAAGCCAGGGTGGCTATCTAAAGAACTTTTAACTGAGTTAAGATTAAAAAAGGATGTGTACAAAAAATGGAAAAGGGGGGAAACCACCAAAGAGGAATTCAAACAAATAGCCAGCACGTGTAGACACAAAGTCAGAAAAGCTAAAGCACAGAATGAACTCAGGCTTGCTAGAGAGGTTAAAAGCAACAAAAAAGGCTTTTATGGGTATGTTCATAGCAAAAGGAAGAACAAAGAAACAGTGGGGCCACTCAGAGAAGAAGATGGTGAAATGCAAACAGGGGACACAGAAAGGGCTGAACTCCTCAATGCCTTCTTTGCCTCAGTCTTCTCTGATAAAGAAAACAATGCCCGACCTAAAGAATTTGGAGCAAATGATTCAGCAGAGGAAACACAGCCCAGAATAACTAAGGAGATAGTACAAGAATACTTGGCTAGTTTAGATGTATTCAAGTCTCCAGGGCCAGATGAACTGCATCCAAGAGTATTAAAAGAACTGGCAGATGTGATCTCAGAACCACTGGCAGTCATCTTTGAGAATTCCTGGAGAACAGGCGAAGTCCCGGTAGACTGGAGGAGGGCAAATGTTGTCCCTATTTTCAAAAAGGGGAAAAAAAGAGGACCCAAATCATTACCGCCCAGTCAGTCTGACATCAATACCAGGGAAGATTCTGGAGCAGATCATTAAGCAAACAGTCTGTGAGCACCTAGAAAGGAAGGCTGTGATCACCAATAGTCAGCATGGATTTCTGAAAAATAAGTCATGTCAGACTAACCTGATCTCATTTTTTGACAGAATTACAAGCCTGGTAGATGAAGGGAATGCAGTGGATGTAGCCTACCTTGATTTCAGCAAGGCATTTGACAAGGTGCCCCATGATATTCTTGTAAAGAAGCTGGTAAAATGCGGTCTTGACTATGCTACCTGTCAGGGAACTGCCATCGAAAGGACGGGAGGTGGAAGGGC
>JAXCMG010000073.1:4098083-4132856 GCA_034642415.1 Podarcis siculus | reverse complement strand
GACTAGGATTTTACGCACAAGCTGCTCATCATCCCATCACAGCTACCACTCAGTGGATTTGTAACTGGCTGACTGACCGAACCCAAAGGGTGCTCATCAATGGTTCCTCTTCATCCTGGAGAAGAGTGACTAGTGGGGTGCCACAGGGTTCTGTCTTGGGCCCAGTCTTATTCAACATCTTTATCAACGACTTGGATGATGGACTCAAGGGCATCCTGATCAAATTTGCAGATGACACCAAACTTTTTTTTTTAATTCTTTTTATTAAGTTTCCTTTATCATACACCAACAAAAATAAATAAGAAAAAGATTTTTAAAAAAAATTGATGAGCAAATACATTTAAAGAAAAAGGACAAAAAATACAATTCAAACAATACCAGTGAATTGACATAAAAAGGCACTAAAAAAGAAGTAAAAAGAGACAAAAAAGAAAAAAGAGAAGAGCACAAAAAAGAACAAAAAAGAAAATTAATACATGTGAAATTTACATACAACACTTAACATTTAACATCTACTTCCTTCCCTACTGGTTTCAGGTTTTCATTTTTAAGCATTTTATTTTACAGCTGGTGTTGGTTTTTAGTTTATGCATCGGAAGTTTTATAGCATACCTGTTATAGTTGGTAAGTTTCTAAAATTGCCTTCCATATAAGCTGAGAATTTATTCCATTCCTCATTTAACTTTGCATTTTTTTGATTTCTGATTCTTTGTGTCATCTTTGCCAATTCAATGAAGCCATATAGTTTTAATTGCCAATCCCTCACCGTTGGTAAGTTTGTGTTTTTCCAGTTTTGGGCGATTTAACATTCTGGCCGCTGCTGTTGAATATTGAAATAAGTTTTTATCTTTTTTCCGTATTTCTTTTCCAACAATCCCTAGCAGGAAGCCTCTGGTTTTTTGGGGAATGTGTATCTAAGTATTTTTTTTAGTTCGTCATATATCTGGTTCCAAAAATTTTTCGTTTCCTCACATGTCCACCACATGTGTATAAAATTACCTTCTTTTGTTTTGCATCTCCAGCAGGCCTTATTACCAGTCTTATATATCCTGCTTAATTTTTCCGGTGTTAAATACCATCTATATACCATTTTCTCTAAATTTTCTCTAATTGCAGCGCTTGCCGTGAATTTTATTCCCTCGTTCCACAATTTTGACCATTTCTCATATTCTATGTTGTGCCCCAGGTCTATCGCCCACTTGACCATAACTTCTTTGATTTCTTCATCCTTTGTATCCCATTCCAATAGTATGTTGTACATTTTAGATAATAACTTAGATTTACTTTCAATTATTTCAATCTGGAATTTGGATTTTTTTTCATTCATTCCTAATTTTTTATCTTCCGTCCATAATGCATTGATCTGATGATACTGTAACCAGCCCTTCAGCTTCTCCTTCAACTCCTCATACGGTCTTAATTTCCAACTATCTTGAGATCTTACCAATAAGTCTTCATATGTCAATCTTTGTTCTTCCAAATTTGTTTTCTTGATTGATAGAATATCTGTTGGGGACAGCCACCAAGGTGTTTTCCACTCTAGCAGTTTTTTGTTTTTTCCCCAAACTTCATATAGAGGGCCTCTGATGATGTGATTCGCAAATCCTTTGTGTACCTTTCCTTTGTTTAACCAGAGGTAGGCATGCCAGCCAAACCTGTTATCTGCCCCTTCTAGGTCTAATAAATCAGTGTTCTCCAGGGTTATCCAATCTTTGACCCAACATAGGCAGGCTGCTTCATAATACAATTTTAGGTTAGGAACTGCAAGCCCTCCTCTCTCCTTTCTGTCTGTGAGCAATTTGAATCTGATCCTAGGCCTTCTGCCCTGCCATATGAATCTCGAGAGAGTTTTTTGCCAGTCTTTAAATATTTTAGGCCCTCTGATAACTGGGATGTTTTGAAATAAGAACAGCATCTTGGGTAGTATGTTCATTTTTATTGCTTCCATCCTGCCCAACCACGAGAGGTTGACTCTATTCCAGACGTCCAAGTCTTTTTTGACTTTGTTCCATGTTACCGAATAATTATCTTCGATTAGATTTATATTTTTCGATGTGAGCCAAATTCCTAGATATTTTACTTTTTTAACCACTTTAATTCCATATTGCCTCTCTAATTTTTCCTTCGCATCATTGTCCAAATTTTTTGTCAACATTTTTGTTTTTGATTTATTCAATTTAAAGCCTGATAGTTTACCGTATTCCTCTAATGTCTCCAGCGCTTTGGCGATACTTCCTTGCGGCTCTCCCAGAGATAGTATCAAATCATCCGCGTAGGCTTTTAATTTATATTCTTTTGAACCTATTTTAATCCCTTGTATCTCTGGCTTTGATCTTATCTTATTCGCCAGGATTTCCAGAACCATTATGAATAAGAGTGGGGAGAGAGGGCATCCCTGTCTTGTTCCTTTCTCAATTTTGAATATGTTTGTAAGATTGTTATTTATGACCAATTTGGCAAATTGGTTTGAATATATCGCCTGTATTCCTTTCAGGAATTCGCCCTCTATCCCTGCCTTTTCTATGGATTTTAATAGAAACGACCAAGAAACGTTATCGAACGCCTTTTCTGCGTCTATGAAGATTAAGGCTGCAGGTATATCGTTGTTGATCTCCAAATGTTCTATTATATTTATAACATGCCTCACATTATCTTTCAGGAACCTATTTGGGAGGAAACCCGCTTGGTCCTTATGAATTAAATTTATTAAACACTTTTTCAGTCTATTTGCCATGATGTCTGCGTATATTTTGTAGTCGTTATTTAGCAAAGATATTGGCCTGTAGTTCTTAATGTTCAGTTTGTCTGTGTCTGGTTTGGGGATTAATGTTATAAAAGCTTCTCTCCAAGATTCAGGTATTTTCCCTCCTCTTAGAATGTTATTCATGGTATCGCACAGCGCTGTTGACAGTTGGTTCCCCAAAACTTTATAATATTTGGCCGATAAACCATCCGGCCCTGGTGCTTTCCCCAGTTTCATTTTTTTCATCGCATTCTGGATCTCCTCTATATTTATGGGTCTATTTAATTGGAGTCTTTCTTCTTCTGTGATGATCTTCCCTTTGCAGTTCTCAAGGTATCGTTCTATTTGGGCTGGATCTTCTTCTCCTTTCTTATATAACTGCTCGTAGAATTTGAGAAAATTTTTTTGTATTCTTTTTGGGTCCACTATCAGTTCTTCCTCTACCATTATCTTGTTTATCACATTCTGTTTTTGTTTTTTCCTTAATTGCCACGCTAAAAATTTTCCGGTTTTATTCGCTGACTCGAAATATCTTTGCCTCATCATCTTGATTTTCCATTCAATCTCTTGGTTCGTTAACATTGAATATTGTGTTTGTAATATTTTTATTGTTTGTGAACTTTGTTCATCTTTTGGGTTTACTATTAGTTTTTTCTCGTTCTCCTTAACTGTTTGAGAATTTCTTCCTTCTTTTGCTGTCTTATTTTTTTCTTGTAGTTATTTTGCTGGATAAAAAGGCCTCTTAAAACCGCCTTGCTAGCGTCCCACACCACTTCTATGTTTGTTCCTGTATTGAGGTTGAGATCAAAGTACTCCTTTAAGGTGACTTTGGCTTTTTCGATGACCTCGTCGTCATCTAGTAGATATTCATTCAGTCTCCATCTGAAACCTCCCTGCGCTACCCCTTTTATTTCTAATGTTATTGAATTGTGATCGGAAAAAGTTCTCGGTTGTATCTCACATTTTGTGGTTCTTAAAGTAAGTTCCCTCGAGATCCATATTTGGTCTATTCTGCCCCAACTTTTATGTACCTCGGAGAAGAAAGTAAACTGTTTTTCTGTTGGGTGCTTGTGTCTCCATACATCTGTTAGATCCATGTTTTCCTCCAAATCTTGGAATGATTTCGGTAACTTCCCTTGTTTACATTTTTTCTTTTCCGTTTGTCTGTCTATTTCTAATATCGGGACTGCATTAAAATCTCCCAATAAAACCGTTTTGTTATTTTCAAGTTCTAACAACACTTGTTCTAATTTCTTGAAGAACTCTGGTCTATTTTAGTTTGGGGCATAAATATTTACCACGTTGATCTTTTCTCCCTGAAAACTGATTTGGACCCCCAGTATCCTACCATCTTCATCCTTATATATCAATTTGGGTTCCCATTTTTCATTGACATATGTTACTACTCCTTTTTTCTTCTCTACCGTGGAGTTTATAAATTCTGTTCCTAAGTTCTTATTTACTAATACATGCTTGTGCTTTCTAGCTACATGAGTCTCTTGCATACAAATTACATCCGATTTTTTCTTTTTCAACACATTTACAATTTTATTCCTTTTAGTTTTTTCATTCAGACCATTTACATTCCATGTTAAAATTTTTAGGTTCATTATCACTTTTGTTTACTGTTGAGTCAGTAATTTACCGATTTAGGTTTTAACTGGTTTAGATTCGGGTGAGTTTGTCCTCTGTTTCCTCTTCTTCCTCTCCCCCCTCTTCCTCCTCCCCCTCTTCTTCTTTATCCTCTTCCCCCCTCCCCCCGCCTCCCCCCCTTCCCCCCCTCCCCTCCAATCCTGTACCATCCCTCCTCTCTCTCTCTCCACCTCTTCCTCCAAATCTCTCCTCCATCCCCCCCGAAATCTTTTTCATATCTGCGTAAAAATTTACTGACTTCCTGGTTTTCCGTAATCTTGAATCTTTTTCCCTTGTAAAAAAAGGAAATCCCTTCTGGGAATTCCCACCTGTGTTTTATGCCATTCCTTTTTAACGTGTTGACTATCTGTTTGTAGCCCTCTCTCTTGCGAAGGAGTCTAATTGGAATTTCTTTGAAGATGATGATTGGTTTTCCATCAGTTACTAGTCTCTTCTGATAGCTTTCTCTCAAAATTATGTTCCTCATCTCTATCGATTTAAAAATCACTAAACAATCTCCTGGAATCTTTTTCAGTCTGTTTTGTTTAGATTTTATTTTGATTCTGAAAGCATTTTCTATCGTTTGTTCAACCTCATCTTCTGTCAGTGCTAGCCATGTCGCCAGTTCTTTAATCATTTTTCCTTTGATATCTTCTTCCCTTTCTTCCCCTATTCCTCTAAATTTTAAATTTAACTGTTTTTGTTTCATTTCTATCATAGCTAAGTTATCTAAGACTTGGTCCTGGCTCTTACTCAATTCTCCAAAGTTCTCTTTAATTTTCTTGGCTTCTTTTCTCTGGTCTTTCATCTCTCTTTGCATTCTTTTGTTAGAGTCTTCTAAAGATTTTGTTCGGGTTGTTAAGTCTTTTATTTTATTTGACAGTTCCCCTACTATGTCCTCCATTTTTTTGTCGAAAGATTCCTGCATCTCTCCTAGCTTTTTTTCCATGTGGGTTTCATTCTGTCTAAATTCCTCTTTTATTTTTAACCATAGTGCATCCAAATCTCTTATTTCCTCTTGCCTTGAGGTTTTCCTCTCTGTTGGTGTTCCTGCTACCTTTTTCCCGTCCTTTCCCATCATCCTCCCTCTCCTCTAGTCCTTCACCCCTATCTTTAATGATGAACAAACCTGAATTTCCTGTGGCTCTCCCCTAAAGGGCTCACAATCTTGTATAGTTTTGATTATCACAGGAGAGGTTGCTGTTACTGGTTTCCACGTTATAGGTTTTATCTTGAGTCAGCCAATCTCTCTCCCACCCCTTCTTAGGGTCTCATCTGCAATTTATCCATGAGCCGATGTATTCACAGCTTATTACAAATTTGATAAGGTGACAGTGCGTGGCCTTAGAGCACTACCACCAGCTTGGGGAGTTATTACTGAGGAGGCTGTAGTTAAGAAAATTAAAAAAGAAAAATAGTAAAAAAAGAAAAAAAGAAAAAGGAAAAAAAAGAAAAAAGAAAAAGGAATAAACAAGAAAAGGAAGGGAGACAGTAAAAAGTTAGGGAAAAACCAGCAGGGGGAGGAGGAAAATAGGAGGGGGAAGATGAGAAAGAAAAAAGACGGAAAGGTGTATAGAGAGAGGGAGACGATGTAGAAGGTACGATAAGAGTCTTTCTTTTGGGTAAATTCCAGCCACTTGTTTGGCTTAATCCGTATTTGCGCGTTATGGGCAGTGTTCAGACTCTTTTTCTAGTTCGTCTTTCTGTAGATACCGCCGAGGCTGGGGAAGAGAGAGGAGAAAAAGCGGGGGCGGGGCAGGCAAGGCTGAAAAGATAGCGAACAGGAGAGGGGGGCGTGGGGTGAAAGTGAGGCTTAAAGTTCTGAAGGCTTCAGGGTCTCTTCGCAGGGTTTTGATGTTCCGCCAAAAGAGGGTGGGGGTGGTCTAAATTAAGGTCCAGTTTTTCGACAGAAATGGTATAGGAGATGGGGCTTCTGCTTCTACTTCTCCTAGGAGAAGTGCTCCGCGAGTGGGTCAGGTCCAGGAAAAATCCAACAAAGAAAAGGGGAAACCGCCGCTTCCGTAGCACAAATTTAATTCAGGTTCCAACCAAGGGCCTCGCACCACGAGTCTTGCGTAGGTTTCTCCTCCCGCTACCCACAAAGTGCAAAGGGGAGAAAATCAAGGGAGGCAGACGTCGGGAACTCCAGAACCTTCGAGAGGGGGAGAACGAAGGTCCGGACTTAATCTTTATTCTTTACCCCGCCGTCAGGGTTGGTGAGAGGGAAGAGGATTTATTTCTTCAAAAACCACTTTCCGTTGCTACTACCTCCTCTTTTTCAAAGCCGCGAGCTGATCTGCTTCCCCCCCCCCTCTCACCTCCTCCGCTTCTGGCTGGTATCTCCTTTCAAACTTCTCAGTGTTCCCTTTGAAACTTTTTCAAACGCCTTTCTCGGACAGCCTATACAATGCAAAGTCTTTAAAGTTTCTTTCCCAATTAGTTACTTTTCTGTTTGGTTACTTTTGCCCCGTCAAACTCCCGACGGGGACTTTCCCTTCCACGTTTCTACAGCGGGTGAGTACTAGTTTCTTTGTTTCACTCTTCCGATTAATGTCCCAGCGCCATCTTAAACCCGTAAATCCAGACGGACTCCTTAACTCAATCTGTAAACATCCATCGCTCCTTGGGCTCTATTTTCCAATTTTTCAGTTCCAACATATATCAATCAGCTCCAAGGGTAGCTTTTCTTAAATTTACGGAGATTTGTCGCCTCTTTCAGCGGGAGCTTGAGGCATAGCTGCGCGGGGTCCGCAGAGCTTACCGAAATGCGCCTCTCGGTCCCATCGCTCCTGAGTCTTCCCCAAAGATAGAGAAAATCCACGGAGCTTCGGGCCACTCCAACGCTGCTGGTTACGCTTCCCTCAAGGGGGCCCCCCTTGAGGTTTGGGGGATGCAGTGCCTTTGCGTTGCCCCTCAAAAACCCCGTTCAGCTCGGAGAAGTCGGGAAGCAACTTCTCCGCGCTCCCGTACTGCAGGCGATCCAAACCGGAAGTCTCGCAGATGACACCAAACTCGGAGGGGTGGCTAACACCCCAGAGGACAGGATCACACTTCAAAACGACCTTGACAGATTGGAGAACTGGGCCAAAACAAACAAGATGAATTTTAACAGGGAGAAATGTAAAGTATTGTACTTGGGCAAAAAAAATGAGAGGCACAAATACAAGATGGGTGACACCTGGCTTGAGAGCAGTACATGTGAAAAGGATCTAGGAGTCTTGGTTGACCACAAACTTGACATGAGCCAACAGTGTGACGCGGCAGCTAAAAAAGCCAATGCAATTCTGGGCTGCATCAATAGGAGTATAGCATCTAGATCAAGGGAAGTAATAGTGCCACTGTATTCTGCTCTGGTCAGACCTCACCTGGAGTACTGTGTCCAGTTCTGGGCGCCACAGTTCAAGAAGGACACTGACAAACTGGAACGTGTCCAGAGGAGGGGCAACCAAAATGGTCAAAGGCCTGGAAAACGATGCCTTATGAGGAACGGCTAAGGGAGTTGGGCATGTTTAGCCTGGAGAAGAGGAGGTTAAGGGGTGATATGATAGCCATGTTCAAATATATAAAAGGATGTCACATAGAGGAGGGACAAAGGTTGTTTTCTGCTGCTCCAGAGAAGCGGACACGGAGCAATGGATCCAAACTGCAGGAAAGAAGATTCCACCTAAACATTAGGAAGAACTTCCTGACAGTAAGAGCTGTTCGACAGTGGAATTTGCTGCCAAGGCGTGTGGTGGAGTCTCCTTCTTTGGAGGTCTTTAAGCAGAGGCTTGACAACCATATGTCAGGAGTGCTCTGATGGTGTTTCCTGCTTGGCAGGGGGTTGGACTCGATGGCCCTTGGGGTCTCTTCCAACTCTATGATTCTATGATTCTATGTGTGGAAGCATCCCACTGCTGTACTCTCTCAGACACACACCAACTCCCTTGGCTCTCATATTCTCTTGCCTTGGCAATATGAATCACACAACCTCTAACAGCACCCGGTTTGTTGTTTCCGTTCACCACGAAACGATTCAAACAGATGACCTTTTAAACCCGCCAATCTCACTTGCTGAAGCTATTTTATTGTTCTCCAGTAGATGACAGTGTTGCTCTTCAGCCAGAATGAGGACCACAATATTGAAGGGGGAATTGGAAACAGATTTAATATACGGAATTTGACAGTTCTGAGCTGCTCAAGCTTTGCCCCTATCATATTGTCTCTTACATCAAGAGCTCACTTAGGTGTTGTTTATAAGGTCCAAGTTATTAGACATAAATTTATATGCAAAAATATATGATGGATGCCATCACCATGCTGCTTGATGTGAAAGGATTTTGCAGGGGACTGAGGCAGATTGGGAGGAAGCCACCTGCAGATTGCGTCCTGTCTAGATGGGTCATCATTGTGTGAAAGAGTGAAAGCAGGGGTCAGCAAACTTTTTCAGCAGGGGGCCGGTCCACTGTCCCTCAGACCTTGTGGGGGGCCGGACTATATTTTGGGGGGAGAAATGAACAAATCCCTATGCCCCACAAATAACCCAGAGATGCATTTTAAATAAAAGGACACATTCTACTAATGTAAAAACACGCTGAGCCGGATTTAGAAGGCGAGTGAAAGGAATAAAGCATTTCTGGACTTTATGAACTCTTGCATAAAGTAAAACATTAATAACAGCGTGGGGATAGTTTTCTGTTGTAAAACCACCATATCTCATCTTGTCAGAACCACTAACACGGCTTCTCTTGGCATGTGAAGTCTCTTAGACAGTTACTGTTCAGTGTGACCTTCCTGCATCCCACCTGAGCTCTTCCCTTACTTGTTACTGAATGGATTCGTTGCATTTTCTGCCTTCAGAGTTTTCTGTTCAAACAACAGTAACCATAAATATTTATGATGGTGGTGGTGCATTTTTAATTTTTTTTTTAATGTAATGATCAGAGCTCAGGGGAGAAATCGAACAGCAGCTACTGCCTAGAGCAGGATTTGAAGCCGTGTCTTCTGGTCCTTGATGGAGATTATTGAACATCAGTATACCCTATTCCCTGCAATGGTTCCTAAGGAAATTTGTAGTGAGGATATACCTGGGTAAGTGGTGAAGGAACCATGCAGTTACTAAGGGTACTAAGTGCCACTGTTGCTTCAATTACTGTTCTTTAAACACATTTATGCGCTGACAAGTTGTTGATGAATGAGGATACTGGGCATGTCTGCAGTTCTGTAGTGCCCTGTGAATCTCTTATCTGAATTAGCAGCACCTTCACAAACCTAAAACATTCCTTGTTTCGGCGTTCTTGTTGTTGTGGCAGTGGAGCTGGGGATGTCATTTAGACTGATACAACACCTATGTGTGTTTGCATTATAATCACTACCTTGTGTTTAACAGGGAGAACCACAGTGGCTGCCATTTTAGCAGCGCCATGGACCAAATTCTCCACACACAAAACAGTCTTCGCAGACAGCATTAGAAATCTTGCTAATAATTTCTCTCCACCCATCAGAGTGACCCAAGCCTTAAAACTGTTAATGATCTTTTCCAGCAGCTCTAGCGATTTTTCAGCTGTCCACTGAGGCCATTAATCAACGTAACCAAGGCTGTCCGTGCAACATGTACCAGCAATTTGCCTACAGAGAGAAATATTTCCCCCTCCTGACTCCAACCATGCTAATCTGCTCGCCCAATTAGTCCAATTAGATAAAACAACAAAAATAAAAGATTTAAAATGAAAGTTCTCAGTCCTGCATGGCTTAGCTTAATAACCTGCAAAGTGGCCACTAATTAAGAGAAAATTGTTTCATATTAAACCCATCCCCAGACTACTTGCATGATTACTCTTTCTGGGGCATTCAGAAGGAGGAATTCAGTAATCTACATCCTCCCATTTTTTGTTTCTTAGTTAAGACAGTGACATCTGTTATTCTCACAAAATTTGGGGTGTGTGTGTGTTGAACTGTATAAACTTAATTCTATGGGGGAAAAACCTGTATAAATCTACCTCTATGGAAAAACTTTAAAAACTCAGAAGAAAATATTCTTTTGAATTATATACCTATCATATGGAAGGTGACAACTGGACAACAAAAATGGAGTCTGTGTGCCCCAACTATTGCCTAATAATAATAATAATAATAACTATTGCCAAAGGACTGGCATTGCTGAACTGGTTGTCCTTCTGCCAGCAGGTGAAGATTTTCCTATTCCAACAGGCCTTTCGGAACCGATTGCTCTTCTCTCTCTCTCTCTCTCTCTCTCTCTCTCTCTCTCTCACACACACACACACACACACACATATATATTAATGTTCAATAGTTTTTATTATTGGTTTCCCCTCCTATGTTTTTGGCTATTTTTAATTTATCTTTAAGCCGCCTTGAGTCCCTTTATATATAATATAATGATGATGATAATGATGATAGTGCTTTTTGTCCACTTTACTAAACTATTTCTCAGCAGCAGCTAGACAGTGAAATGTTTGGAAGCTGTAAGCAGAACAATGTACTCAGGCGTTCTGGCCAAACAGCAATGAGTGCAGGTTACACATTAGAAAAAGTGCATTGCTGTGATTGGTGTGGTCAGTACAGGATTTCAGAAGGGAAATGGTGCATGAACAAGCAAGTCCCCAGAGACGTCAGCACTGAGCCATGTGCCAATGTGATAGCAACGAAAGTACCCCTAAACAGGAGTCACCATAAGGCCGTTAAAAAATCCAAGCTGCAGTCGTAACTCCACTTACCTAGGAGTAAGCCCCATTGATTTCAATAATAATAATAATTAATAATTTTTATTTATACCCTGCCGGGCTCAGGGCGGCTAACAACAAATTTAAAACACTTAATTGTAGAAGCAGCATGAAATACAGTATAAAAACATGAATAACAATAAAATTCAAAGTTCAGAAATCAATTTGGGGGAAATCCATCTAATAAGCATTTAGAATAGTCACCAGGGCTAGCTGGCTGAATTGGTCCTACCTGGGCCAGCGAGGAGGCCAGGGGAGAATTAGCTGTGGGGTCTCAGAGCGGGTGATCTTCATAAAAGGGGAGGAGGAGGGAAGAGAAGGGAAATATAAGACCAGGCTGAATTCAAATTAAAGGCCAGGTGGAATAGCTCTGTCTTACAGGCCCGATGGAAGGAGGTTAAATCCTGCAGGGCCCTGGTCTCAAGGGACAGAGCATTCCACCAGGTCGGAGCCATCACTGAGAAGGCCCTGGCCCTGGTGGAGGATAATCTGACTTCCTTAGGGCCCGGGACCTCTAAACTATGGTTATTCATGGACCTTAAGGTCCTCTGCGGGGCAGACCAGGAGAGGCGGCCCCGTAGATACAAGGGCCCTAAGCTTACTCCTAAACTGTTGTGGTTAGGCTTCCACTGAGGTTTTCAACAGTTCAGTGCAGGCAATTCCCAACGCAGCAAACATCTTGAATCTTTTGTACAGAAGCACCCTTGGACTGACTGCCTACGTAACAGCCAAGGGCCCATGCTGCTGAAACCTATATAAAACTTTAGTCAGGGACTCACTTGTTGGCCTTATTCATGGTAAAATGTAAGAGTAAGGGCAATGCTTACTGGAACCAACTTAAAGATCACACAGAAGTGAGAAGTCTCTTGCCCAAACTCCTGATCAGACTGGATGATTCACAAAAAGGCAAGAAGTTGGGAAGGAAAAAGGTGTGGGATATTTGGGGGCTGGTGAAAAAACTCAAAGTCTGTGGATTGTAACAAAATGGAATTGGAGAGCTGTTATGCAACTGTAATTAGGTGAAGAAGGAACATACAAAACTACCTTATACAGTGGTACCTCTGGATGCGAACGGGGCTCCGGAACAGATCCCGTTCACATCCTGAGTAGAGTGTAACCTGTGACTTCGCATCTGCGCGGGTCACGATTTATTGCTACTGCGCATGCGTGTGACATCATTTTGAGTGTCTGCGCATGCGCGAGCGGCGAAACCTGGAAGTAACATATTCCGTTACTTCTGGGTCGCCGCGGAGCGTAACCTGAAAACGCTCAACCTGAAGCACATTTAACCCGAGGTATGACTGTACTGAGTCAGACTATTGCTGCATCTAGCTCCATATTGTTGACAATGGTCGGATCTACACTCACAGTTTATAATGTTAAGGAAGGGTTAAGGAATGGTTTTCATAACGGAGATGGACACACTACGTTCTGCTTTTAACATTCATAAGGCACTATTAAAATGTGACACCAGAGGGCGCTGCAGAGCAACCAGGAGTCAGCAGGAGGGAAACAGCGCCATTATACATAAAATAAGCTAAGGAACGGTTAAAATTACAAATCCGCCCTGTGATGTTTTAAAATGATATCTCTAATATTGTTCTAATAACATTAAACAGGTCAGTGTAGATCCAGCCGCTGTCTAGCAGCAGCTTTCTGGGGTTTGGGACGGGGATTTCCCCCACCTCCTTCCCTGCAGACCCTCCTGGATGTTAAGATTGGCAGAGAGGACCAATGGGTGGAGCTCAGGGGCGTGTGGCCTGGCAAGGGCATTCTCAGTGGCACTCCCTGGGGGCGAATGATGGAGAAGGACCTCTTGCCTCTGGCCTTTGGGCACCTGAGATGTACCTTTCATAGCTGTCAACTTTCCCTTTTTTTGCGGGAAATCCCCTTATTCCAGCGCCGTTTCCCGCTGCTATCCCGGATTGTTAGATATCCCGTAGACTGTCCCCGGGACAGGTGAGGCGGCTGATCCCTTATTTTCGAGGCTGCTGATCCCTTATTTTCAAATCTGAAAGTTGACAGCTATGGTATCTTTTCAGGACCCACCCTGTTCTTTATGACCACATCTTCGCCGTTGTTATTAATCATAAGCTTTTAATGTTGTATTTTGTATTGCTGAGGCCTGCCCTAGGACCTAAGGATGAAGGGTGGGAAATAAATAACGTTGTTGAGGATGATCATAAATCTAAGCGTTGCTTTAAAAACTGGCAGCATCTTTTCAGCAGAAGAACCAAACAACAAACGATGATTAGGAAAATCTGCTGGAGATTTGTTCCACTTATATTGGCTTTGCTTCATTTATCAGTTGCCTAAACCTATATAAAGCCAAGTTCCCCCCAGTCTCTGTGTGTGGCAGGTATGTATACAAAGGGCAGATACTGATGAAATGTTTACAGAAAAGATTGGCTTCTCCATGAGGCAGAGGAAGGATATCGACCCTTCTCTCCTGCGTTTGTCAGCTTGTAACCTGTTTAAGAAATGGCCCACAGCAATGAAATCCAATCAAACTCCCCTTGCAACTCCACACCCCTCCCCACCTTTCCTGGAACGCTGGCAGAGGCTTCAATCACAATAAAAGAAAATTAACCACTTATCATATAAATGAGGAGAAGGTAATTAATGGGTTACAAATTTCAACTGGAGAGGGTTCACATTAAGAAGCAGGATTAAAGCAGGGAGCTGTTACACATCTGGACCTTTTGCGCTGGTTTTTCCACGCAGTGTATTCTCTGTAAGACAAAACAGGTTACACGGTTTATTGCTCCTACAAGTATAGGAAGTTCCCAGGATCACCATTTATGGGGTCAGTTTCCTTCTGAGGAGAGATAGTTAGAGAACTTGTGGAAGATTTAGTAACACCTTTTTGTTTAAAGTTTAGAACCAGGGGTGAGGTGGGGGGAGTAACCAAGCAGACAAAGCAAATCTTTAAAGCAGTATAATACTCCCGCCCCAAAAGGAAAGAACTTGCCTATGGAGTCTCACCTAAAGCTGTCTTGGGCCAGCCATCTATCTCATTTTCCAGCTTCAATTGTTTGTTTCCCTCCAGCCCCCAGCTAGTACCTAGTACCCAGTAGCCACCATCAAAATCCATTAATGAAACCTCTTTATTATTAGCCTAAAGATGTTTACCTCTTCACTAGTTGGTGCCACAAAAGAGAGTTTTCTTATGATACACTGAGCTCCTATGACGAATAATTCCACGAAATAAGCATTTGAGAGTTTGTTTGTCAAGATGCCATAGGAATTATTTGTTCTTTCAGATAGAGGGTTTCTGCGCAATAATGACTCGTGCTGTGCAACCACTAGCAAAAATCTCCAGCAAAAATCCCACCAGAACCCCTTATGCACATGGAGAAACCTAGCTGCCATGTTGCTTGGGAGAAAGTCTTGCTATTGTAAATGGTGGAGGCATACCCTAAATTTTCTATGCACTTGGGCCCAAGTGTTGGGTTAGAGAAGTACACCGTCTTGAGAAAAGAAAAGAAGGGCAAGCTCTGCGCCTCATCCCGTCACTCCCTGTAGCCATTCAAAATGGTGCAACTGAGCAAGAGAAGAACTGGCCAGCCTGGACTTTCTGTTAATCCTAACCTGTAACGGGGAACCGATTGACTTCTTTAAAAAGCAGAACAAGAAAACAAGAGACAACTTACACAGAAAGAGGTAGTTCTGGTTGCCTGCGCTTCATTTTTTTTCTTGGAAATGAAATCATAAACTTGTTGAACTCGCTGTAATTTCTCTCTCAGATGGGCTTCAGTTAAATGCTTTATCTTTATGCTCATAAAGATAACTGCCAGTCTATAAAGTATGTTGGTTTCCAACCTCTTAAATTGTGCATATTTATTCTCACCTTGGAAGGATGGCTGGCTGGCTAATGAAGTTAGTGGTGAAATGCCTGCATATATTGATTGGTAATGCCCAGTGCTTTTTTTTTTCTAGCAGTACTCAATGGCAAGCAGTACTGGCACCCCCCAACCCCAAACTTGCGATGACCCTCATGGTCCCTTCCAGTGCTACAATTCTACTATCCCTCCCCCTCATCCCCTGCGCCCAGTTCCTAAGGAAAGGTTGATTAATTAGGTGGAAAGGCAAACACCAATGCTTTTATCCTTTTGCCCTTTCCAGGCAAAAGCTGCCTGCGCACTGGTTTCCCACCTGGAGCTTTTGGTGGGCATGGAAAGAGGGGGGGAAGACGACGCCTGGGGTGCAGGGGGGTGAATGTGGCCTCCATGTGTGCATGGTCAGGGGACGTGGCGAGTGGCTGTCTTTCTGGCTCATCAGGCGGCAGACATTTTGGGGGCCCCCGCGATGTGGGAAAAGGGTGGTGGTACTTTCTTTAAAAGGGGGCACTGGTAATGCCTGAAATAAGAATGTTCATTTAGGCAGAGTAGTAACTTTCGCTGTTGCTATCTTACCTAGAAGTGAGAAGTTTAAATTGGTCCAGATTTTTGTTTCACCTTTTAATTCATTTTGAGTATAACCACTCTAAAATTACGTCAGTTTGCCGATCAGCATAGTTATATTTACCATGCTTAATTGTTCTTCTTTCCAACGTTTTTGTGTTTACAGTTGTTGTTATGTACTGAGGTTCTCACCCTGGGCCAGCAGGGGGATACTGTAGATAGTTTTCACTCAGGTCCACATATGCAAATAAGGAATTGAAAGTGACGTTCAGTGATTAGTTACAGAAAGTTGTTTCTGTTGCTTTGTATATATAAGCAGGCTGTCTGAACCCTTCAGTTCAGTTCTGTTCTGGCCTGTGAATAAACAAGAGCTGTCTGAAGAATCGCTGTGTCGTCTGATATGTTCACCCACAACCTAACAGTTGTTATAATATACAATGCTTAATGCTGATGAGTTGGTTCTGTTTGTTCTTTCAGACAAAAAATAGAACAGAATGCAATGGGATTTCATATGTAAAATTTTATTTAAGAATGTTGGCTACCATGGACCAAAAAGGTACTGCTTTTTCACACGTCCACCACAGGTGGACGAACTCTCTTTAATCCCTACCGCAGTGCTAACATTTACTATCTCCTTTTCCCCCATGTGGGGGATTTTCAAGGTGTCTATTGAAACTTTGAATGGTTGTCTTAATAAATTCTGGTTTTAGCTTGTAGCAAGTGAGAGAGTGGGTGCTTGGTTAAATAGAAAGTTCTGCATAACCTCTTCTATATAATTTTGTTGTAAATCTTGGCTCTGTTAAATTTTATAATGAATATTTCCTTTCCTTGGCAAAATCTGCAAGCCAGATAGATAATATGCAGGCTTCCAGAGAAGAGCTTACAGCCAGTCTTTTGACTTTTCTTCCCATCCTTTGTTTACTCCCAATGCTATGTTAAGCTAAGCCAAGCCTTTGGCTAGGCGTGCCGTCAAAACCTGGGCTCACGGTTAACCTCTCTACTTACTAACCATGAGCAAACTACAGTAACTGTGTTTGGCTCATTTTGTATTAATAATGTTGATTTTCAGCATACCAATTGAGTAGTTAAATTGTTAATTTCAATTGCTTCTACTTTTTTCACTTTTGTACTCATTCTTCGTAAATTCTTCTAGATTCCTATGTTGTTGTTTGTTGGTTCCTCTGCCGGCCATGTGATGAACTTCCCTCCTGGTCTACCCAGGACAGGATGTGGGACGGATCTGGTCTCTGTGGTGGATGTGGGCTGGGAAGACGAAGGCGAGACACAGAAGTCCTGTGCAGGCATTTCATTTTAGGACAATGTAAACATGTGAGTGGGGATGAGCCTGTCTCCCTTTGCCTTTGCGCTGACTTCTCAACTTATGGAAGATGAATATCTTAACTGAGGAGCCTCTTGTATCCACAGTGGCTCCCTGCATATTTTTAGAACCCTGATTTTCTGAAACAAGTGGAGATCCTTCACCGATACTAAAGGTTCTCCACTTCAGAAAGACGCTGTAAAGTTGTGGGTGAACATATCAGACGACACAGCGATTCTTCAGACAGCTCAGGCCAGAACAGAACTGAACTGAAGGGTTCAGCCAACCTGCTTATATAGAGCTCAACTACAAAGCAACAGTAACAACTTTCTGGAACTATCCAATCACTGAACATCACTTTCAATTCCTTATTTGCATATGCGGACCTGAGTGAAAACTATCTACAGTATCCCCCTACTGGCCCAGGGTGAGAACTTCAGTACATAACAGACGCCTTCCACAGGCGGTGACTGTATGAGTAGAGGACATTGTGCAAATGTGCTCCTTCCCTGTTTTAGTCATTCTGCCAGTGTCTCTGGAACAGGGGTCAGCAAACTTTTTCAGCAGGGGGCCAGTCCACTGTCCCTCAGACCTGGGGGGGGGGCAGACTATATTTTGGGAGGGGGATGATGCAAAAGCATCTTACGAGTGGCAGGGGCTGGTGGCAGCGGCGGAGGGATGATGAGCGGCATGTGAAAGGGCTCCAGAGAGGGGCTGTTTAAAATGGCGGCCGCTCGAGCGCTGCTGCTGCTGGCTCCAACAAAGCCCAGCCCCCTTCCTCCTCTAGGCAGGGCGGGGAGAAGCCAGGAGGAGGGAGGGAGGAGGCGCCGCCACCGTGGCGTGAGGGAGAGGGAGGGAGAGGGACCCAGAAGGCAATTGGGCCTGATCCCGCCCATGGACCTTAGTTTGTCGACCCATGCTCTGGAACAATGACATCAGTGTGATGTTCCATAGGTGTCTCGGGGTTCAGTGGCACAGCAGGGCTTCTGCCAAACCCCGTAGGCCTTCAACCAACATCATTTGAGCAAAAGATTGTTATGTTAATATGATAATATTATATGATGATATTATATGATGATAATATGATAATATGATAATAATAACATGAATTATGTCTGACACAACATGTAACCATTCTTGTTTCATGGGCTACTTTGAAAAGCATGGCATGTTCAGGTTAATTTAATCTTTTTATTTTATTTTATTGTGTCTTTGTTGTCTTCTTCTCTGTATATTTCTGCAGTGCAAAATCACCTTATTTGCAATAACAAAAAGACCCAAAGGAGAACGTTTAAAACCTGCAAAAGGAGAACGCTAAAAAACACCACTAATTTCCTGCATTTCCAGCAAAATAAGCCATCACTGTTAAACTGTATAATTGACACCATTGCTTAGGGAACAAACCTATGAATCTTATTAGAGACAAATTCATTACTTTAAATCCACCCTTAGGATGCAGAGCTCATCAAAGGAACCTCAGGAGGCTGCATCTTAGAGAATGAGATGATTTGAGGCTACAAATCTACAGATTTGCTGTAATTAACCTGAACTAATTATTGTCAAGCATTGGGTCAGACATCATGGAGAAAGGTCTTTCAGGCTAGTTTTTAGGTCTCTTCAGTTTACACTAAGTATGGTTTTCACCAAAGAAAGGAAGCACAACAGACCTGCAACTCTATTGTTAGCCTTTAACCTGTCATCACACAAAGGCAAAGTGAGCTCAAACAACAAATTTACATTTACTTCAGGTGTGTTCATATGCACAACACTCATGGAGGCATGATGACCTACTTGACCCTGTCAAATAGGGGAAAAAAAACTGGGGGTAGGCACCACAGAGTATACTCTGGGCCACCCAAAATCAAACATCCCCACCTCCAGAAGAATAACCTTAATAAGTTGAGTTGCATCTGGCCCATCGCTTTCCAAAGGTGCAGGGCAATGTTGAATATAGCATCTCCTTGCCAATAATCATCAAAATATGCACAAATGAATAATTCCACTACAAAGGCAGCCCTGTTTAGGGAAGCTTTTAATGTTTAATAGACTATTGTATTTTAATATTTTGTTGGAAGCCACCCAGAGTGGCTGGGGTATAAATAAAATAATAATAATAATAATAATAATAATAATAATAATAATAATAATAATAATAATTCACCCACACATCAAGGACAGTGTCCTCTTTGAGATAGCTTTGAATCACATCCAACTCACATCCTATTTTGCAGCCTGAGGTAGGGGGGGCATGCCTACATTGGTGCCCCTTGGATTTCAGCATCTTGGGCGGCTGCTTCAGTCTGCCTCAGGGATGGCATTGCAACTGACCCAAAGCATTCCTCGGTGCATAAAACTGTTAGGGTAAGGGCTTCACCTATGCCAATAAACAACCAAAATGAGTAGAAAGGACTGGGGGGGGGGGATGCACAACCCTAAATAAGTTTTGGGTGGTTTGCCACAAGCTTTATAGCCACACAACTAGGAGAGTGCTCTGTACAAAATGGCACTGAATTCAATGCCATCTCATTGAGATTCAATGCCATCAAATAGAGGACATTCTTTAAAAAGTGTGGATATTTGATTTGTGACAGCCCAAAGTTTATTGTGGGGTGCACACACCCCGTTTTCTATTTGTCACTGTCATTTGAGTTAATCACATATTTGGTGAGTGTTGCACATATACAGCAGTCAGTTCTGACAGGAGAAAATGATTGTCAAAAGGGAACATCCCCTATGTTATGTTAACATCCCCTGAGTTCTCACCCTGGGCCAGCAGAGGGATACTGCAGATAGTTTTCACTCAGGTCCGCATATGCAAATAAGGAATTGAAAGTGACGTTCAGTGATTGGATAGTCACAGAAAGTTGTTACTGTTGCGTTGTAGTGGAGCTCTATATAAGCAGGTTGGTTGAACCCTTCAGCTCAGTTCTGTTCTGGTCTGTGAATAAACAAGAGCTGTCTGAAGAATCTCTGTGTCGTCTGATATGTTCACCCACAACTTAACACCCTCATCATGGTAATATAAGTTATGGGGTAGGCTAAGTTTGCTTTGGTTTGGGGGACATATACATTTTAATTCTTTTTAACTGGTTTCTGAAAGAGCTGTGTTTAGAATTGTCATTCATCTAAGGAACTGCTGTTCACCATCTTCAGCATTGTCCCCCCAAACCACTCAATTCCACATTATACACACAGCACTTTGTAAGCACAGGAACTGGCTTGGCCCAACCATTTGTTCCACCTCATAGATAAAGCAACAGACTTAGCAAACAATTGGATGAAAACTGATTAATTGTGTAATCTTTCCAAGGAACTTACTGTTTATCTGGTTGATTGTCCAAATGAAAAATTATTTATTACCCGGGACCTCCTTTCTTATTTCTTCTCATTTCTTATTTTTAAGCACAGTTTAACCAAATAATATTGTATTTTATTTTGATTTTTTAAAAGAAAAAGAATAAGTTTGTATATCATTTAAAATACTTATTTAAAATGTGGCAAAAAAAATTAATTAAAAAAAATGTCATTTGCCTTGTAAACTACTAAAATTACATTCACACTACTTTTAAGTTACATCTGGGAGAAAGCCCCAGTGTATTCGGCAAGACTTACTTCTGAGTAGACATGGTTATGGCTACACTGTAAGTTGCAGTGCTTGTTTGCCTGATTGTTAATTAACCATCATCTCAGTTCAAGACCATGCTGACACACTGTTCATGAAATGTTTTTGTCTGAAGGGGAACAGATCTATTTGGTTAATTCATCCAAGGTTATCTATAGCAGGCATTAAAAGCTGTGGTAAATGACGTAAACTGAGAGCCAGGATCCCAACCCACATAAAAATGCCTATAGCTCTACTGTATTGCCAGTGGACATCACTATTTACTAACTACTAATATCTGAGAGAAGAGACATCGCTAAAGCAAACCCCTCTGAAACACCACATGGAATGGTAATTCTATTCCCTTTAGATCTTTTTTCCTGTGCTATTAATCTCCCAACTTCTTTCCAAGTCAGTAAAACACATTATCTGAATAATCACAATGCTGTTAACATCCTCGTGTATCTACTATTTATGCTCCTCTTTATGCAAAGTAGATGCTGTTTTCAATCTCAGAGCTTTGAGATGCTGTATATTAGAAAATTTTGTCAGAAATATGCTAGCAGGTCAGCAGAATGGAATACTAGAGCAATGTGCACCATAATCTCTCTCTCTCTGTGTGTGTATTTAAAATTTAGAAATCAGCTAACTATTGTTGAAAGATGCATTCTCCATTGTCTGCACCAGCCTGACAGAATAGGAAGGCTTCCAGCGGGCGTTTAAAAGCAGAAACAGAAGGCACCTGCAAAATCTCCACAATATTCCACAATATTATGCCAATGGCAGTCAGAGAATCAAAGACCTGTAATGTCGGAAGGGACCACGAGGGTCATCTAGTCCAACCCTTCAACGCAGAAACCTTTTGCCCAGGGAGGGGCTCAAAGCCACAACCCTGAGATAAAGAGTCCCATGCTCTACCGCTTCTTGTTGTTGTAGTCAACTGAGCCTCATCAACTTGGGGAATGACCAGCGATGTTCCTGCAGATGGTGTCTGCAGAGGTTACTCCCCTGTTGAAGCATCACTTCTTGGGGGCGCCGGCGCATGGCATCCCACCACCTGAGGCAGCTGCTTCACCCCACCTCATGGGTGGGTCGGCCCTGGATGCCAGTGATCGGTTTGGGATATGAATATATATTGTGTATTAAGTTTAGAGAGTCAGGGCAGAGGATATTGACAAATTGCAGATTTGATTATGAACTGGCTTACTTTTGACAAATGAATGCATTAATCAGCAGATTGAACTGAATAGTTCATTGTCTTTAAAATGGGTGCTAAATTGCTCTGCCAATTAAAAAAACTGGACAATTATCTAAAAAGAATTTTCCAGACAAATGTACGTATAGATCAATTTGAGCAGTACTGCCAGGGTAGAATGTTCTTGCCTAGAAGATAAGTTTTTAAACCACTTAAGCCACAGAGTTTATACTTACTCACATTACTTTGCCCACAGCAAACACCTCAGCCAAGCTCTTTGTTCCAGCAGGTTACTTACGTTAGTACTTCTAGCTGTTCTCACAGTTTAATGACTGGCCCTAGGCCAGTTTTCTCTTTCTGGCTGCAGAAGTCGATTTCACTGATGTTGTCCAATTTGTGGTTCCATCACTTTCTGGTATCCATTCCTTAAATCTGTTCTTATGGCTTATCCACTTCCAAGTCATGTGTGTGTGAACATACACAACATATCATTTAAACATTTGCCAATTGCCATTTGCCAATTTTCACTCTGTGCCCATGAGGCAGCCAGCTTCACCTGACCCATGTTTTAACCCTTTGGGGACAAAGGGTGGATCTACACTCATGGTTTATATCGTTAAGGAAGGGTTAAGGAATGATTTTCAAAATTGTAAGCGACACGCTACATTTTGCTTGGAATGCTAATAATGCGTTATGAAAATGTGACACCAGAGGGCACACCAGGATCTGGCCCAAGCTGAGAGTGAAACCTTCATATGAATATTCACAAGCAATTTATAAATAAAACTGAAGGAATAGAAGTGTAAACTGAACTGGCCAAAATTATGATAGGCAAGCAGGGGCTGGTTGAGGCTACAGGTGGCCAGGTACAAAAGTAGTGCACAGTCTCTGGAACTGATTTGGAGGCAGTGCAAAAGGCAACAATTGGCAGACTCATTAGAAATAAGCAAGCAAGCAAAGGGATCATCCAGTACAGTACAGATTTTCTCAACCTTGGGTCCCCAGATGTTGTTGGACTACAACTCCCATCTTCCCTAGCTAGCGATGATGGGATTTGCAGTCCAACAACATCTGGGGATCCACGGTTGAGAAAGGCTGGTCTAGAATTACAACTGGCAGGTCCTCTCAGCAACATGGTGTGTTTAAGGGTAGTGGGTGTGTATTTTATTGGAGCTACATGCTATTTCACTACTTGGGGCCACACGAGACATGCAAATGATGACTAAAATTTCCCACTGGTGGTTGTTGTTTTTGTTGTGTTGTTGTTGTTGTTGTTGTTGTTGTTGTTGTTGTTGTTGTTGTTATGCTTGCTAACTACCAGCCCCAGAGGGCTGCTTTGGAAATATTGCTCCGAGAGAAAGTGTTCAGTCTTTTCTTTCCATGCCTTTACCCTAACTTGTCCTCTTGAAGCAGCTACAGTGGTACCTCGGGTTACAGTCACATCAGGTTACAGACTCCGCTAACCCAGAAATAGTACCTCGGGTTAAGAACTTTGCTTCAGGATGAGAACAGAAATCTCGCAGCAGCGGCGCAGTGGGAGCAGGAGCCCCCTTTAGCTAAAGTGGTGCTTCAGGTTAAGAACAGTTTCAGGTTAAGAACGGATCTCTGGGACGAATTAAGTTCTTAACCCGAGGTACCACTGTATTAGTTTTGCTAAGGGTAACAGAGGTAACAAAACTCCCAAAGATTTGGCGATGGGGGTGGAAGAAACTCAATTTTTGTTCCCTCTCCGTTTCTTATTTTTTCCATCTTAAATTCAGTTCTTCACATTTTGCAGCAACTTGTGATATTTATATATTTGAACTTCATGAAAACATGTCAGCATTTCAGTGCTAACTGAAGGAGCGTCTCCACCCCCATCGTTCTGCCCGGACACTGAGGTCCAGCGCCAAGGGCCTTCTGGCAGTTCCCTCACTGCAAGAAGCCAAGTTACAGGGAACCAGGCAGAGGGCCTTCTCAGTAGTGGCACCCGCCCTGTGGAACAGCCTCCTGTCAGATGTCAAGGAGATAAATAACTAAGACATCTGAAAGCATTTAAAAGATATATGAAGGCAGATCTCTAAAGGCTTCCTGTATCAGGAAGTTTTTACTGTTTGGTGTTTTATTATGTTTTTATATGTGTTGGGCACGGTATAAATAATAAAATCGTTGTTGCTGTTGTTGTTGTTCCCAAATAAATCCATTTTTACGTTGCAAGTATTTCCCCCTGATATAATGCAGTTTGTATGTTGTTTTCACTAATATAGTCATTTTACGCATACTTTCTCCTAAAATATGCATTTCTGGGGGGGTGATTGGTTGGAGAACTGCATCACAAAATTTGGATAAATGTGAATTTTGAAGGATGGCTGCGTTTCAGTTTGCATATTGGTTTGGTCCCTCTTAAATGTGAAGTGAATCAAATATATCCCCATCTCTCAGACAAAGCTTTCTATGGCTGCAATACGAAGGAGTAAACCACTGAAAATAGGACTAAAATGAGAGGAGGTGTAAAACCTTCATGCCACCTTTCCCCTTACATGGTAGACCCACACTTTCAACATCTTATAGGGCGTTTTAAACTCTCATTTAAAAACTTTTTTTATATTTAATACTGTACTTTATACACTTTTTAACCTATGTGCATACTGTGGGGAGAACATCCTATTTTATACTACATTATTACACATTTTATTTTTTTAAAAAACACATTTTGATTTTTCGTTGCATACTTCCTGCCAAAAGATAGGCAAATAAATGCACCTGGAAAAAGAAGAATATTGATATTAGTTGTGAAAGAGACTAAGCACACACAAAAGCTTTGAGACATCTGGTAAGATTATACTTTCATTATAAGATTGAAACTGAAACAGGCTTGGCTGAAATAGTGATCTGATGCAAAATGTGTCTGTATTTTTTGTTGATGTTATCTTTCATGCCCATAGAATACATTAGGTTTTATTATGCATTTCCTCTTTGGGAGAAATATAAATCACAAGTTATTTTCTGCACTTGCCAAATGAAATAGTCCCCCAGGACACAAAAATGTTTAAAACCTGCCTTGTATTGAAAGTTGCTAACAATTAAAATCAGAGACGTGTTTATGGAGAACCATAAATCACAGGACTAGACTAAAATAGGCGTGTGTAAAAGTCTCTGTAGGATAAAAATTCTAGCAGTAAAATATAGGAAAACAAGAAAACATTATATATGGCTATAAGAACATTTTTGTGATACATGCTTTATCCTTCTTCCCATTGACGTAATGCTTTCTATGTAATTATGTTTACATAGACAAAAAAAATCAAACAAATATCAACAGGAAATAAGCATTGAGTACATATAGCATCGATCTTTTATTGAAATAACTGCATAAAATATCATTAAAGGACCTGCTTATGTGGATTTGAATGGGGTACCCAACCAATACATTGTTATAGATTAGAGGGCACCCACCTAAACCCTAGAAATTAATAAATGTGAGCAATGCTAGAGGCCTGGCTGGAAAGCTTTTAAAGCCTGCCCCCGCTACACGGGAGACAGATTGAAGAAATGGAGACACAAATTGGCCTGCCCCGTAGCTTGACCAATTGCGGCTAGGAACGGCTGGGAGCTAGGTGGGGTCATAGATCTTTTTTTTTAAAAAAAAGTAGACTCTCACACACTGGTCAGCTTCTGTGTTTTAAATGTTCATTTGGGGGTTCTTGGAGGGGGAGCAATGGCCCGCAATGGTGCCCATCTGAGTGGTGCTGCAACTGTGCACTGGCTCACTCTGGCTGAAGAAAAAGCACTGCATTTACCTAAAAAATACATGCTCATAAAGGCATAAAAATAAGCGCCCATTCTCCTGATCTTTCTGAGTGTGGTGCTCACAAATGTGACTTTCTTCCACCTTGCGATTGTCTCTGCCAGGTACGGAGCTGAGACTTTTGGCGCCGAGTGGCTAAGGGCGTGGAGCCAGGAAGTTCTGGGTTCAAATCTCCCTTCACCCTTGAACTTGCTTGGTGGTTTGAGACAAACCTCATCTAGTGCCTTAGCCCTCCCCTCCGCTAGAAGATGAGTTAATGCAACAATTCTGGTTAATGAGTTCCCATTGATGGTGTTTCCATCTCAGGAGTTGCGCTAGAACAATGCTGAGCTTCAGACTCTAATATATTTCCCAAGGGGTTGAAACACCTGCATGAGTGTATTTATTTCCACCTTTTTAGTTTTTCTAGGAGTTCTGATTGATGCACCATTCAATAAATTCTGACCCTTTAATGAAAGTTGGCAGCTGATCACAAATATTAATCTTTTTATGTCCTGCTTTTGATAGTTAACATTTAAAAAAATTCTAATAACACTTTCATTGAAGACACTTTTTAATAAACACTTTCCACCATAAAGCCCTGCTTAAAAAGAGATTATTCAAGCAGCTTTTAAACAATTAGTCCTTTGAAAGATTTAATTGGGGAAGATAAACCTGTAGAGAATCTAATGGAGGCGCAGCTCTTCGCCACTCAAGATTATCTCTCTGTCACCCAGTGACCCAGCTTCTTCACACTACGTTTTAATTTTTGTACCAATTATACTGTATATGGATAATTCCTATTAGCATATTTATGGTCATTGCTTCATATTTATTGTCTGCACAACTCATTAATCTTCATCTACTGTGTGGGGCTGACAGCTCAATCTATTTTGTAATCTTTGGGTGGCAGCCATACCCAGAAAGGGCTTTGTTTCCCTGTAAATAAACTGTGTTGGGACCCGAGGACAATGGTGCATCATATAGTGATTGACACAAGCCAGGGCTGCTAATCAAAAGTAGATTTTATTACCAGATGAGTCAAGTGCATTATGGGGCCATTGTTCTAGCACTGTCAGGGCAGGAGCGGATGTGGTCAGTCACCTCCTCAAGATGGGTTGATTGTTCTCCAAGATTACACAGTCGCCGTATTATCCAGCCCAGACAACAAGGCGACTCCCCCCGCAAACAGACACCTTTTGCAGAAACTGCCAGTGCATTAGGTTGATTTGAATTGCTAATATGTAATCTGTCTAGCACAGATGTGCAATGAATATTGGGATGTTTTGCATGTCAGTTGAGGAGGCTGAATGATGAGGTGGTGATTATTCAATGATGGCTACTGGACATTCGCCAGCGGTTGAGTTCTAGCACTTTCCTCTGACACTAATCAGATCATCTTCCAGAGACTCATTCCTTTTGTCGATTCAATGACAATTTATGTAAGAATTTAAGATACCTCCTCTTCTAGTTAACATGGTTGGCAAAAATTTGGGTATTTTGATTTCGCGCCCCAAACAAGCCCACCTCAAATAGAATAAAAACTGCACACACAGACATCTTACTTATTTTAAAACTTCAATTTCCATTGGAATAAAATTACAAACATATTCTAAGAGACTTGCCAAAGGCATCTCGTATTTAATGAAATGAAAATAAAATAAAATAAATATTATTAAGAATAGCCAGGGACATTGTTATCAAAGCATTCTATGAATGCGAGTCTAAAGACAAAATGATAACAGGTGCCATTATGACAGGAAACTATAGGTAGCAGAGCAGTGACATGAAAAAAAAATCCCTGCAGTGTCTTTTACAGCTATACACCAACTGTATACTGTATAGTTTCAAAGTTGATTAAAAATATTTAATTGATAAATTACTTGTCTTTTAACTGATCAGTATTATATGTAATTGAAATAAACACAATACCTACCAAAATTCCCCAATGCTTTCTTACTCATAGAAATGCCAAGATACATAATAATTTAATAAACTCATTATTAGAAAAACATTTTTATTCCATAATAGTAACACATCAAAAAATAGCTTCCAAAAATAAACAAGTTTCCCTTAATCTTTCAGCCTACATCAATTTAAAAATTATTCTGCTATTAAAATAAACCCCAACCAAGAAACTAATACTTACCTTTTCATGCTTAAAACCTGCATCCCTACAAATGATTTCCATGGGGCATTTCAGGCTGAGATGAAGAAGTATTGGTGTCCTAACCAGTGGGACTGCAACAAAATGTTGCAGCATGGGGAGTGCTTCTTGTTCAGGATTTCAGCCACTCTATCCTCCACCCACATTTTTTTTTAAAAAAATCATTTTCACATTTTAAAAATATTTTAAACCAAAACTTTACAAATCAAATTTACTTTCCCTTCAACTTCCCTCCCCTATGTTCTCCCTAATCTCTTACTGCACATGTTCATATCAGTCCTGCTAATGTTCTAGATTTGTTTACAATGTATCTTCAGATAATGAATACCCCCCCCCCCATTTTTAAAAGACTTTTTTCTTGGTTTCTTATTCTTTCAGTAAGTTTTGCCATTTCTACATACTCCATTAATTTAATTGCCCATCTTCCTTTGTCAGAACTGTTTCTTGCTTCCATTTTGGGGCATACCGTAAATCATTTGGGCAGCATACATAGGTGTTTTTTTCTGTTCGCTGGGTTATACCTCTACTGATTATACCTAAAATAAAAGCTTATGGGTTTTTTCCACAAAGGTTATCTTCTTCATTTTTTCCAACTCATTATAAATAATTTCCCAGAAGGTTCTTGCTATCTTACATGACCACCACATATGGAAAAAGTACCTTCTTTCTCTCTACACTTCCAACAGGTATCCAATTCCAACTTATACATTTTTGCCAATTTACTAGGAGTCAGATACCATCTATACATCATTTTCAAATAATTTTCTCTATTTGCGTAACATGCTGTAAATTTCAAATCCACATTCCACAACCTTTACCATTGTTTCCCATTCTAGAAGCATTTTAGACCTTATCTTTTGATCGTTACTTAACAGGTCTTTTTCTAATTCTCCACCCCCCATTTTCCCATGCTTTATGCCAGTTCACACTGGGCTGTTTTGAGGTTTCCATCTAAAATATTTTTTATAATTTTCATTTCTGCAGACTTCGAGGTTCCCACAAGCCTGTCTGGCCACATAAGCAACAGCACTCACAGCTTGAACCTCACAAATGATGGTCTAGGGGTCAATGTACATAGTTTGCACCCCCGGATTTAAAACTGGTGACTTCAAATTGGAGACCAGCTTCAATGAAGAGCAACTGGAATTAGCAAAGGTATAAGAATGTTTAGTGTAGCCTGAGAAGTTTGTAGAGCCATGCTATGCAGAGTTGTTCACAAGAAAATCTAGTTACACGCAAAAGCTTGCAGCTTTATTTCTTGAATGAGATGATTATATTTCACAAATATGTGACGCAAAAGTGGGAGAGAATTATTTAGATTAAAGAGTGTTGCCACCCTAGGTGCACCTATAGACCTATAGCACACTGGAGGTATGTGGGCCTGCCAACAGAACATGAGCTGTGCTTTCCTTCTGTATGCTCAACCATACTGGGACTTGCAAATAAATGCAAATATTGCAAAACACCATAACCCTGTTGTGACATCTTTCCAAAAGAAGCTCAGGTCTACACCGCTCAGAGAAGTGAGAACATGCCACTATTCCTCTACCACTGCTTACTGTTCTCAGGTATCTTGACATTTTAAAGGGACCCCGACTGTTAGGTCCAGTTGCGGATGACTCTGGGGTTGTGGCGCTCGTCTCGCTTTATTGGCCGAGGGAGCCGGCGTGCAGCTTCCGGGTCATGTGAACAGCATGACCAAGCTGCTTCTGGTGAACTAGAGCAGCGCATGGAAACGCCGTTTACCTTCCCGCCGGAGTGGTACCTATTTATCTACTTGTACTTTGTGCTTTTGAACTGCTAGGTGGGCAGGAGCAGGGACCGAGCAATGGGAGCTCACCCAGCGGTCCTCATCTGAGGCCCTTCTTCAGGTACTCCTCACAAGGTTTCCATTTGTAGCATGCTCTCCCCAGAGAGGCCTGCCTGGCAGCCTCATTACATATCTTTAGGCTCCCGATGAAAACATTCCTCTCCCAGGCCTTTGGCTAATTAAACAATCTATGGCCTTTTAAACTGTGTGTGTTTGGAGGGGGAGATTGTTGTTTTGTTCGTTATCAGACTATGCATTTTTATGTTTGTATACTGTAAACCACCCTGTGATCCTTAGATGGTATATAAATTTAAATAATAAATAACAATAACAACAACAACAATAAATGCTTAGAAGGCAGTGGTTCAAAACAGGAGGGGGGGGGGTCCAGTGGCACCATTCACATAACAAAAACTACCAGAGATATATAAAATGTCAAAACTAGGAGGCCCATGGCTTGACTTTTGAAAAACAGGAGGTCTGCAGCACTTAGCTAGTTGGGAGCCACTGCTGTAAATGGAAAGCTCCTTTTCACCTTCAGCAGGGATTCTCAAATTGTCACCCATGAGCATCATTTAAGCGGCCTGTGGCGTGTTTGTGGGCGTGTGGTTGAAGGTTGTGCCAGAGAAGCGGTTTAGTCCTGCTGGCCACATGACCCGGAAAGTGGTCTGCGGACAAATGCCAGTTCCCTTGGCCTGAAGCAAGATGAACGCCACACCCCACAGTCGCCATTGACTGGATGTAACCATCCGGAGTCCTTTACTTTTACCTGCACCACATTCATTGTATTAACTTTAATTGCATTTTTATTGCTTCTTTTACTTCTTAAATTGTATCTTATTGTATTAAAATTTGAATTTTATGGAATTTAGATTGTTATACAATATTTAAGAAATGAAATCAGTATTATACAATTAAAAACCATACAGCATTTAGCAGTGCATTAACAATTCCTACAAGCAGGAAAAAACTTTTATGTGGTCTGCAAAAACCCTCAGCAATTTTTAAGTTGTCAGTGAAGAGGGAGGAATTGAATACTGACCTGTATTTTCCCTTCTCCTAGGGCAGTTTTCAAATTTCCTAGATTGACATTTGTCAATTGAATCCTATGCACTGCAGATTTGAGAGGTGCAGCATCAATTAACATAGGCCACTTACTAGATCTAGCGCATATCCAATTATTTTCCTGTAATGCATGTTCCAGTAGATCAGTAATGGCAGACAAGCTACATCATGCATTCTCATATTGAGGAAAACCTCAGGTATTTTCTGGGAAGCTTTGTATTTTTTAGGAACAGAATGAAAACGACTGATCTGGGGTATCTGTAACTTCCAACACAATGGAGGCAACACAATGGATAAAGCAATGTTTCATAATTAAGCTCCAATTGTTGGAATAGGGGTCACATAATGAATTCTCTCCCTTATCAGATTGCCTATTGCTTTTAAAGGTTTTTTATGTTGTTTTGCGAGGAAATTGCATATACTGTAAATAGTTTTACAAATAAATGAAATGGAATGAGCCTTGGCTTGCTTATCTAAAACCCTTGGAACTACTTCAGTAATCATAAGTGTCATGGGCACCTATTGATTCTTCCATGCAACAAACCATGTCACTTTCAAGACTGGCCTCTTGAAATAATGAATGATAGCATAAACAAGACTGATTTTTTAATCTTCATTTTATTATTTTGCAGCACATAGTGCAAGACAAAGTATAAAAAATATCAAGAGACAAGTTCACTATCAGAGTAGTTTGTTATATGCCAGATTCAGTCTTAAGTGGTGGTCCAACACAGAGTCAGAAGAATCACATTAATAATCTTTTGGGATGTTAGTCCATCGGTGTAATAGAAAACCCAGCATTAAAAAACAAATGTCACATTATGGAGCTTGATTTTATTGTGCTAAGCTATGAACGTATTGATACAGCTTTTCAGTGAATGCTTCCAGTGAAAACTTTTCTAGAACTCTAGTTCTCCCAGCAGCTCCCATTGTCTTCTTTAAAGCAGGGATTTTCACGAATTTCTCCATGGCTTCTGAAAACTGGGTTGGAAGAGGATCACACAAGAAACCCGTCTTATTGTTTACAACTGATTCCAAAGGTCCCCCTGAATTTACTGCGATGACTGGGCATCTCATGTACATAGCTTCTAAAGGAACTATGCCAAAGTGTTCGTTGCTTGGTGTATACAGCACACACGTGCAGTTACTAAGAAGAGCTATCTTCTGTGCATCGGAGAAAGATCTTAAGAATGTGATCTGCTCATCAATGCGAAGCTTGGCAGCAACTGCTTTCAGTTCTTCATAATAGTCCACGTTTTCTTGAACTGCTTCATCATAACCACCAGCCATAACCAAGTGAACATCCTTCCACTCCTGAGCATCAAGTTTACCCCGAAGGTCATGCAAAGCCTCTAATGCCAATACTAGATTCTTCTTCCTTTCATACCTATTGATGGAAAGAAACAAGAATCTCTTCCTGTTGGGAACTATGTTAGCTACATCTTCAGGAATAACAGTATCAAAAACGTTGACATTCAAAGAAGGGTACAAGACATCTGGATTTATGTGAGATAAGGATTTGAAGGTTTCTTTGAAAACACCGGCTGTGAAAAAGCTGTTGACAAGAATACAGTCTGCCATGCCAGTAGTATACTCTTCCAACCAGTCCAGTGGAGCTCTGTAGATACGTTTAAGAAACGATTCCCTCTTGGTCAGAAGCTGATCAGGGAAGTGACAGTAAAACAAAATCTTCTTACGGACGCGGGCAAGACGGAGAAATGGAATGCATGCAGATACCTAGAAAAACAAAGAAACACACCTAAGAAAGTAAACTGTTACACTGAATAAGTGCCTCTTATGCTTGCCCAATTGTTACGTTTAGCTGTGTTTTATCTTGAACAACCCAAAGGAATGCTCTCTACACTAGATGTTTAATCAGCAGTGTCAGCATAATCCAGAATGTCTAGTGTCAAATGGTGTTACCAACCTGTGGCATAATGCATTTGCCCCTAGTATTCTTTTTCATCTCTTCTAGAGGTCAGAAAATATGACTTTGCTGCAAATTGCAGCTGAAGGAAGCAGCTGGAATGGAATGCAAGAAGCCTGGCTTAGTGTGTGTGTGTAATGTTTTAGGTGCTTTCCTTCCCTTGTTTGGAAAGGGAGTGGATGAGATGATAGTGGCTAGGGACCCTTCAGGGTGTTCCTTCTGTCTGGGCTGGTGGGACAGAAAGATGCACCATCTTTCTAGAACTTCTGTCTCTGGCTCCTTGACAGCCGTTTGCATGGTAGCAACCACAGATAGAGTAACACTTACCACCCCTGTTTATATGCAATTTTTCCCCTCTTCACTTTCTTTGTTGCAAGCAGTAGCACCTTAAAGACCAACTAAGTTAGTTCTTGGTATGAGCTTTCGTGTGCATGCACACTTCTTCAGATATTCTAAATGCATGCACACGAAAGCTCATACCAAGAACTAACTTAGTTGGTCTTTAAGGTGCTACTGGAAGGAAAAAAAAATTTTTTTGACTATGGCAGACCAACACGGCTACCTATCTGTATTTGTTGCAAGCAGCATGCATGTGTTTTTTAAGCACACTTTCCTGTGAGAAGGCCCCATTACAATCAATGGGCACTTACTTATTAAATTTGTGTATCACCCTTCATCCAAAGATCCCAGGCCGGTTCACGACAGCAAACGACAAAATGACAATGCAAAATACACAACAAAACAAAAACCAAGGCTTATGCAGTGGCCCACTCATGAGGCAGGGTCCACAGAGGCAAAATTTTTTCCTTTCCCTCTCATTCCTGATGCAGCGCTTTCCTCACTTCTTCCCTGGCCAGGGGGAGCGCAGAGATTTCCTAATTCGCCTCAGAAAAATGATAGCTCAGTTGGTAGACCACAAGACTCTCAATCTCAAGGCTGTGGGTTCAAGCCCCAAATTGGGCAAAAGATTCCTGCATTGCAGGGGGTTGTACTAGGACTCTTGTGGTCCCTTCCAAATCTACAACCAGGACCAGATTTCGGCTTGATGAGGCCCTAAGCTACTGAAGGTAATGGGGCCCTTTATATGTGATATTTGAGGGAGCAGGTGGGGCCCATTACTTACATCATAGGCGCCTACACAGCACAAAACACTGCTGCTGTACGTAGGTTCTATTTTGCTTTTTATCTTATATTTCGGAAATGTACATCCAGTTTTCCCCCCTTTAAATGTTTTTGGGGGTCCAGAGACAGTGGGGCCCTAAAGTACAGCTTGTTTGGCTTATACGTAAATCCGGCCCGGTCTACAATCCTGTGATCCTATGGAATGTCTTGGGCCGGCTCTTCTGAGTGTACATCGGATCCAGGAGTGGCGGGGCCGGGCCCCCCAGGGGCATCTAGTCCGACCCCCCCCCGCCCTCACCTGGTCGCAGACGAAGACGTCGACCTCCTCGCCGCTGAGCAGCAGGAGGCTGAGGGCCAGGCAGGCCATGCGGAGGGCGGCGCAGAGCGCGTGGCCCCTTCCCAGGACGCTGCGGGGCAGCCAGCCGCCCGCCGTGCGCACGTCCAGCCCGCGCGTCTCCGAGAAGCAGCGCGCCGGGTCGTAGCGGGGCGTCCACACCTGCACGCGGCAGCCCCGCGACGCCAGCGCCACGGCCGCGTCCACCACCAGCCGCTCCGCGCCGCCCAGGCCCAGGTCCGGGTGCAGGAAGGCCACCGACGGGCCCCGCGCCCCAGAGCCCTCAGCGCCACCCGCCATGGCCGCCGAGCCGCCGGGGCCGGGACCTCTGCGCACGCGCCGGCCGCGCCAGGAGGGCCACGTCGGCCTCCGGCGGAGGGGTGGCCGCGGCGGCGCCTGTCCCCCGCGGGGGTGCTGACTCTCGGCCGTCCTCGCAGCGCGGGAGAATAGGCGGCGCCGCGGGGCAGCAAAGCGGGGAAGCTCGAGCCTTCTCAGCGAGGAGGTGGCGCTGCCCCCGCTGGTGGGGAAAAAGAAAGGGTTCGAGCCAGGCGCTGTGCTGGGCAGCCGCAAGCTAGGGGTCCTTCTTCCTGAGGCGCTGGCGGCGAGGCCCCCTCTCTCTGAGGAGAAGGAGGAGGGAGAAGCCGCCGCCACGACGACGACGGAGGCGACACTTGCCGGCTGAGGGAGTTTGTGAGAAGCCGACCGAGCCGCCCTTCTTCGCCATGGTGAGAGCGGCGGAGAAGCGGGGGGGGGGGGGGGGGGGGGGGGGGGGGGGCTCCGCTGCCTCGGGGGCTCCTGACCGTGTTCTTCTCTTCTCTCTCCCCGCAGCCCGGCCCCAATCCCAGCGCCACCAACGTGGGCGCCTCCGGCCGCTCGCCCAGCAAAGCCGTCGCCTCGCGGGCCCCGGGATCCACCGTCAGGCAGAGGTAGGCCGGGAGGGCCGCCCGGAGCAGGTGCCGCTGTATTCT
>JAXCMG010000073.1:4041264-4097683 GCA_034642415.1 Podarcis siculus | reverse complement strand
GGACTCGATGGCCCTTGGGGTCTCTTCCAACTCTATGATTCTATGAACCATGATGTGTCGTCATTATTATTATTATTATTATTATTACTGCTATTACGGTTGTTGTAGGACTAATAACGGTGTTGTTTACTGAATTTGTTAGCCGCTTTCCCTTTGCCCGGGGGGACGGCAGCCAAACCCCGCTTAAGGGATTCAAGGGAAGCCCCCCGAGGCGCAGCGGAAGCGCCCTGGAAGTTTGAGGCTTACCCCAAAATCTGCTTATTATTATTGTCATTAATATTATTAAATGTAGTGGTCGCTTTCCCCCTCAGCTTCACAAAAGCCCTCCTTCCTGTCTGGAGTTAGTTGAATTCCTTCACTGGGGGGTGGGGGGGCATCATTTTGTATCTTGGGGGCTCTCTGCCATTGAACTCTTTCCCCACACACCCACAACCCTACTTGTGGGATTAACACAGAGCAGAGACTTAGAAACAGTTCCCGTTCCTATCAAGTTTTAAAAAAACTTTTAAAACATGCATATATATATATACAGCTGAAAGTATGGTTGTGGTTATCAAGCAAATATTAGACAGCTAATGACAGTCACACGCAAGCCTCTTGTTGGGAGAACCTGTCATATTTGGTTACTGTTGCTGCATTTCTGTTACTGGTTTTCTTTTTTAGGAAAAGCGCTAGCTGTGGAACAAGGAGTGCAGGCCGTACAACTTCTGCAGGCACTGGAGGGATGTGGAGATTTTATACAGAGGATTCCCCTGGCCTCAAAGTGTAAGTGAAAATATTAAAAAAGCAATTTTTTTTAGAAAATCATTCTTGTGTTCTCCCCAATCTATAGCTTATTGTGAAGCAATTGGATGCATACTATCATTCTGTGTAGTTACATGGAGGAAGAACAATTTTTGTAGTTGACAAAATGTTGGTCTTGAATTTTTTAAAATCAAATTATCTTATGTGGTGTGCATGCATATAAACATGTGTGCGCGCCTTAATTTACTAAGTCAAATAACACTATGCTCTTGGGTATTTGATGTAGACTATACTTAGCAGGCCTGATTAGATATTATGCTGTTTAACTACCCATTGGAGTAACATGAAGCTTTTATGGTTCCCAAACCTTGTAGGTGAAATGCCGTATTTTTCGCTCTATAACACGCACCCGACCATAACACGCACGTAGTTTTTAGAGGAGGAAAATCCGTAGGCATGCCACCCGTAGGCATTCCCTCCATAACACGCACAGACATTTCCCCTTACTTTCTAGGTGGAAAAAAGTGAGTGTTATGGTGCAAAAAATACGGTAATTACTTGAGGTTCAAGAATTCTCTTCCATTTGTAAATTTGCAGTTGCTTTTGGGCATAGCAATGGTTAATTAAGACTTAAAAGGCATTTTTCTTTTTCTGTTAGTTATTTGATCATCTTCTGTTAATGCAAATCTTTTAGTCAATAAATGCTACTTTTTAAATCCTTTATTAAAATTCCATTTGATAACTTTTTAATTGGGTTGGATATGGGTATCTCACGGTATCTTTAAATACTGTTTATGGTCCACTAATGGTGTTAAGATGCACATGAAATAGCACCAGTGTTTTCCATGATTTCTGCTCCTCCAGAAGCTAAGTTGGATAGGACCAAAACAATTCTATCTATAAAAACAGTCTTCTGTCCTTCCCTTTTGTAACCTACCAATCTCCTCATATTTGAATGGATCTTGAGACTTGATATGGTATATTTCTGCACAAGTTTTATTTAGTTGTTCTTGCACTAAGCTGGGATTTTACTTGGTGGAATTTGCAAACAGAGAACCAAACAAAGGTGATACAAATGGTACAGTGTTCATTATAGGGACCCTCTATTTAGTTAATCTTGTGTTGATAGATATATCCTTCATGACTTAGTCTAATCTTTTCTTGAAGTAATCTAAGCACAGGCACTACTGCATTTTGTGGTATTGAACTCTAAAAACATGATTTTTAAAAACATTGTTTGCTTGTTTAAAACTGCTTTTGTTAGCTTCCTTTGTACTGGATAGAAAGGTAGGGTAACCATTTTGTTAAATAGCATGTGATTATATAGTTTTAGCTAAAAGCTTATCTATACCTATTGCTGTGGATAATAAATACATTCCCTCCCTTTATTTTCAGTGGTCCTGTTCCAGTTCTCGTTATGAGTCTCCTCTTTATTGCATCTGTATTCATGTTGCACATCTGGGGCAAATACACTCGGTCATAGACTTCACTATATCCCACCTGCCAACTTGAAAACTACGATTTGGACCAAAAGTATGGTAGCTTTCAGAGTTTACTTGGAGTAAAGTCATTTGAGCTGTTTCTCTAGATAAAACTCTTGATTTTTTCCTTAATTGGTTTTGCTGTTGAATGGACTCTTAAACTTTCTCTTAAGAAGGGTTTTTGATTCCTTTCTGTCAAAGTTTATTGCTATTTCCTATGTATACTTTAAAGTGCAAATTATTTCATTAAAATTTGTCTACATAAATTAACTGCTTTTTTGGTCTTTCCCTCTAAATGTCATTTTGGTGGCAATTAAAAAACACACAAAAAGCCAGAAACATGTTTTCAAAGTTTCATATAATATATACATTTGAATGAATAAAGAAAAAAAGTGTGCTACAAGAAACTACATTGCAGCAGAAGACCTGGCAAAGGCCATCAAGAAAGATAAACTCATGAAACACCCGGGATGGCCTTATATGCACATTTTACAAGAAATTGGTTGATGTTCCCACATCTGCTATGTCTTTTTAATCACCTTAAACTGTGGTCCAATTCCCCAGTCCTGGAAAGAGTACTGTGTTAGAGTTCTTTTAAAGCCTGGAAAGAACCCTGGATTCCTTATAGACTGCTCTTGCTCATTGGCCAGGATGCCAAAATAATCTCTAGCATCCTGGCTGAAAGGTTAGCTCCTGTATGAGGAGCGCTGGTGAATTAAGACCAGACATGATTTGTGCAGAATCACCATATAACAGATCTCATAAGGTACCTCTTTAGTAATTTACTATGTTAAACACCTTTAGAAGAATTAACATCATAACACCTTTAAAAGAAAGTTACAAGAAGGAGATTCTGACAAAACAGCAGGAAGAACTTTATGACAGACACTAAGAGCTGTTCAGCAGTGGGATGGTCACCTTCGGAAGGTGGTTTTTAAGCAGGTTGGATGGCCATCTGCCAGGGATTCTTTAACTCTGATTCCTGCACTGCTAGTGCACACACTTTTAATGGACTGAAAATTCTGCACATGCATCTTGAACCTGTGCATCTTAACATGGAGAAATGCACTATTTCTTGCTTTGTATGTAGAAAACATGAAACAAGGGAGTGGAAGTCACATCTGCATCTCCTGTCAGCACTTGTTTGTAACTTCCAAAGCTAACCCGAGTAACACTGAGATATACCCAAATTGTAGTGTGAGCTGCCAATATTCAGAAAACTGAGCTGGGTAAATGACTGATCCAATAGCATATAAACATGCTTTGGCTGTAATCTCAGTAATACTGACTTGTAAGGCCAGTGTTTATATAGCTATTTAAAATATACAGTGGTACCTCGGGTTAAGTACTTAATTCGTTCCGGAGGTCCGTACTTAACCTGAAACTGTTCTTAACCTGAAGCACCACTTTAGCTAATGGGGCCTCCTGCTGCCGCTGCGCCGCCGGAGCCCGATTTCTGTTCTCATCCTGAAGCAAAGTTCTTAACCTGAAGCACTATTTCTGGGTTAGCGGAGTGTGTAACCTGAAATGTATGTAACCTGAAGCATATGTAACCCGAGGTACCACTGTACCACCCTTCATAACAAATTACAGGGCTGTGTACAGCTCGAGGTACAAACACACCACAAATGATCCTCATATTGGAGATGAGGAGAAGAGGGTTGAGGAGGCTGAAATGTCGTTATCTAAGGTAGGTACTAGAAGTTCAGCTTCGGTGCTTAACACCAGGTGATAATCCTAAAATGAAAGTGTTTGGTATGCCAAGGCTGGGGAAGCTATGAAGTGCTCCTGAATGGCTTGTGGATTTCTAGACATTGGGTGTTCTTGGCTTGGGGGGGGGACTGAAAGTTGTTATTTATTTAAACCGAGTCATGATTGTAAGGGTAAATGTCAAAATAAGATGGTGTGTCCTAAAAGTCAGAAATGGTAAAACATTTGGAATCTCAGATTTATTATTTTAAATATGTCATTTGTACACAATTGCGTGCAGTTTCTTAATGTTTTGGCTTGGCAGTAGTTTGTGATCAGCCCAGTTGGCTGGAAGACAGCTGGGGAGAAGAGATTTGTCACAATTCCCAACATGTTAATTGCTGTACTTTCCAATTACTTTAACAAAAATATGCAAATTTGGAGTGGCACATCAGTTAATAATAAGCTTCCATAGTGCCCTTTTGTGCTATACCAAGTTCTTGCCTTCTGATCTTGGAAGCAGAAATTATATCAACTGGAAAAAGAGATTTCCTCACAGTTGGTTAAAAAAAAACATCAAATAACCCAACATGTTCCATGGGGAATTCCATGGGTTTTTTGTTATTTAAAAAAATCAAAATTAGCCTAAATTAGTTGAGAGTGTTTTTTCACTAACAGCAAGTTGATTTTTTTACCTGTGGAAACGGGGTTGGGGGCACGTGAAAAGGGGTTGGAACTACCGTTCCTCTGCTCAGAATTGCAGCCAGTGGTCAGGTCAAGCCTTGGCTCTTTTGCTAAGAGCAGGAAATAAAAACAGAACTCTGTGAACTCACCAGGATCCTCAGACTCCACCTCTTTGAGTTCCTCCCACTTCTCCTGACCTGGCCATCGATTCCAGGAGACCTCCACAGGACTCTGGAAAGCAGCCTGAATTGCTTACATTTCATCTAATGCCTGCTAAAATAAAAATTAGGCACAACACGTAGGCTAATAACTGTTAAATTATATGTAATAGAATAATGGTATCATTCAAAAGGTAGAAATACAGTGGTGCCTCGCTAGACGAAAAGAATCCGTTCCGCGATTCTCTTCGTCTAGCGGTTTTTTCGTCTTGCGAAGCAAGCCCATTGACAGCTTAGCGGATTAGCGCTACAGCTGTCAAGCGGCTTTTCGCGATCAGCTGTTAAGCGGCTTATCAGCGGAACAGCTGATAAGCGGCTTAGCGGCTTAGGAAAAGGGCGGAAAAAGCGGAAAAACCCCGCGGGGGGACGCAAGATTTTTTCGTCTTGCGAAGCAACCCCATTGGGAAATTCGTTTTGCGAAGCGCCTCCAAAACGGAAAACCCTTTCGTCTAGCGGGTTTTCCGTCTTGCGAGGCGTTCGTCTTGCGGGGCACCACTGTAAATCTATTAGAGTTCATATATACAATATAACAGACTAGTGGCACTTTTAGTTTATGTCATTTTTAATATTCTAAATTCACGTTTGGAATTCCATGTTCAAAATTGAAATGGTAGATTTTTTTTGTGCTTTGTGAATATTCTTAAATATAATTGCAGCTCTCAGTGAGGAGCCTCCATCAACTGTTTAGTGTGAGCTTGGGCCTGACTTCCATTTTGCATACTAATTACTGGTACTAATTGCCAATAATCCCTCTTGCCAACTGAGCCCTCATAGCTGTTCCCTGTGTTTCTGGAGTTGGGAGCTGAGGGGTCAGGGCTGGGCATGCCCATGCATTGGAGTCATTCCTGTCTTCCTTCCCTTTCCAAATCAAACACTGAACTTGCCGTGCTTCAGAGAGTTGGACGGAGTGACTTTCAGGTCCAACTTCTGACACTTCTGTGATTCCGACTAAGAGGCATCTCTTCACCAGCTGGCTTTCTCTTAGGGGGCCAATCTGTTGATCATGTGATTTCCAATTGTTTTCCCTTATGCAAAAGACAGATGTAGATTCACAGAGAGGAGAGAGAGAGTAAAAGATGGAAGAAAGATAGCCTTTTTTTTGGCTGCTTAGACTGCATGATTTAAATGCTAGCAGCCAAGCAAAGCTGTTACTTTTCTAGTCCAAGCACAAAGCCAGGAATAAAACAGTACCCCCAGTTCCTTTCAGGGATTCCTCCTCTTCCTCCATCGTGTAAGTCTGCAAGCTAAATATTAGAATTAGAGTAACAAGGGTTATTCCATGCACCATACCAAATTCCCTCAATGGGCTTGCCCCCTGTCTTGTGTATGGTATGCTTAAAAGAGTTCCAGTTCTGTTTTCACCACTTGCATCCATTGCCTTTTCTACAAACCTGAGGGTCTTCTCACACATTCTCTTGAGGTATTCACCTAATAGACTTGCCTTTAAAAAAACATTTCCAACAGGCACCCAAAACAGTACAGTGAAGTTGCCAATGGGCAGGAAGCTCCAGTGTATAGATGCTGCCACATGGAAGAAAGTATTACTCACAGGTTTGGAATGAATAATATGTGGCACTTGTGGTGACATGTGGCGCTCTCTCTGTGCTCCCTCTTCAGGAGAGGCTGTGAAAGTGTTGGGCTGCTGTCTGGAAACCGTGACCACAATAAACTGAGACTGAATGGAGGTGTTGTGGATGGGAAGAAACATATTCTAAGTTTTGGGAGGGGTTTATAGGTTGTCTACTGATGTATCATATATATATATATATATATGTCAAGTTTACAGTGATAAAAGCATACAATAAGACCATTAAAAAGTTAAAAACAGTTCTGACTTGTCACTGGACTTTCATGTGGCTAGGAGTGTTTGTGCCCAGCTTAGTCTGGTTCACCAGCCATGGCCATTCCAGGACCAAGATGGCTTAGCCTCAGTTGCCCATGCTGTGGTGACATCCCTCCTGGACTACTGCAATGCGCTGTATGTGAGGTTGCCCTTGAAGGTGGTCTGGAGTCTGTAGCTTCTGCAGAATGTGACTGCGAGGTTGGATATAATAATAGGATTTTGGCAATGGTCCTGAAAGTTCTCTATTGGCTGCCGGTGAGCTACTGGGCTCAACTCAAGGTTAGTACTAGAGGATGGCTTGGGAGCCAAGCACCTGAGGGAGTGCCTTCCCCACAAGCAACCCTCTCACATTCTGCAGTTGTCAGAGGAGACCCTGTAGGCAATGCTGCAGCTGGATGCTGCCCAGGTGTGTCTCCCTCCTGATTAAGTTTCATGTTCATCAGAGCAATTGGTTGCTGAGAGATACTGATTGGCAAGCCTAAGGCGCAAGCCTAAGGCGCAGTGGTTTAGACCACAGCACCACCCACGTCCCTTAGCTCCACACAGATCTCACGATGACATTCCTGTTGATACCACTGATGCTTGGGAAAAAAACTGGATGGTACAGAACCAGCCTGATTTGACAAAGAGTTATTCTAAAATATTGGTATTTCACTGGTAGGTCAAGATCTGCAACCAGATCATCATAACGTGACCGAAAATATTCATACGGCCAGTGCCAGAACCATACTTTGACAGCAAGTGTAGAGAGTAGGAAGAATGAATGGACTGAAAAGGGGTGGGGGGAGGGAGTCAGAGGGCAGGTTTATATAAGATAGATACTACATCTAAGATGAAATGTGGGTCCCTTTTGTAGGTTGGGCTTGAAGGTGTTGCTGAGTCTGGAATAGTAGGTGGCCAGTAAGTCAGTGTAAATGAAGGAATGGAAAGCTGGTTTCATACTCAGGGCCACTCTGGAAGCATTTCACAAGCAGAAGCCCTGCAGCTAATTTGCATGCTTTAGTTACATACGTAATTAAGAAGTACAGCAATTAGCGTGATGGGAAGTCTGACAAGTCCCTTTCACCAGCTGAGGCATCTAGCTGGCTAGGATAGCTGAAAACCTCAGCGTTTGCCAGTTAAAGTTTTCTCCTAAAGCATGCTGAACCATGACGTTGAAGGACTTGAGCCACTCTCCCATTTTAAACCCGTTCTTGTGATGAAGGCTGATCCCCAAAATCCCAGTAGAAGAGGATTCCTGCAATGGAACATATTTAAAAGCTGTAACTGGTTCCATGAGTACCAGATCTTCTTATACGGCTGAAATACTTTCAGTGCTGCCTAGCACTAAGTAACTGGCACATTAACCAGTCCCAAACAGATTACAGATAACGATGAGATTCAGTCCAGCTTCTATTACCTTTTGAAGGCATAAATGTGTGCTTGAGAGTCATACGCATGTACAGAGTGATTATATACTTACTATTCCAATTTATTGTTTGCATATGGTTTCAGATGAAAGTATAATGCATTCAAGCATGATTTGTGCCTTACAATTACTAAACAATTAACATGGCTCTGCGGAGGTGCTGTTATGCATTTGTGCACAAAATCTCCCTCTGAGCAGCAACCCTAAGAGCAGGCAATAGAAAGAGGGGGTGCTGCTTTGAGGAGGAAAATGGTGGAACCCTGAGGTAAGACTCTGGTTGCTCTTTTGGCCTGGGTGTAACTAAATCTCTTTCTACGCTTTCCCCTGCCATTGTTTCCAAAGGGAGAGGAAATTAATTAATTAATTAGTATACCACCCTTCATCCAAAGATGTCAGGGCGGTTCACAGCATAAAAATACAAGATAACACAAAATACATAATTAAAACAAGAACCCAAACAAGAAATGTGTTTAAATGAAGAAGAAAGAGAAGCTGAAAATGGGAAGGAAGACACAGTATTCCTCTGCCCTTATATCTGCCCAGCTGCCTCAAGTGCTGATGAACCATCTCTGTGGTTTGCCTCACACACCAACCTAAGTGTCCATTGTGAAGAAATGTCAAGGCTGGTGGCTGGGAGGGAGGGAGGGTGGCAGGCCGAAGGAGAAACATTTGAGACCAAACAGATGACAGCTCTAGTGCACATTGACAGTGCTTTTAAAAACGCAGCCCCCAAAGGCAAATTTGGGTCAGTGATTCACGGGGGCCAAGCCCCTAGTAAGCCATGACAATTGGAATGCATGGGAAAATCTGATTCTTTTTAAATCAACCAAATCTTGACAATCTACGGATGATGCTCCTTGAGCTGCCGCAGAGTGGTCAACACAGAGGTTTCTCTCTTTTAGTGGCTTTAAATTCACTGCCTGCACAATGCAATGTGATGTGCATTAAGCATACCACCAAAGAATGTGAGAAACAGTCACAGACACTCCCCGTCATCCATTCTAAGCAATGGTGCAGAAATAAGCCTGTAACTTGTGCTGTGGGAAAATCGGACTGGTACATGTGTCTAATCATGCTCTGCCCCATGAACTTTCTTGCTAGCGTACTATATCTCCATTTGACCAATTTCCACTAGAAATTCCACTTTCTTAGGTTTTGACTTCTGCTGGCAGCTGTAACTTCACGCAAAGTATTTGTCACAGAAGCCACAGATAGCAACCACAAAGGGGAATGGAAACTATAAGAAAAGATCAACTTCTCACACACTCAGAGAACTCTCTCACCGGATACTCTTGTTCTGGGTGATTAGCACCGCTTGATGCAAGACGACTTCCCTCCGTCAGCAGCACCATAAGAATGATTTTTCACCAAAGCCTTCCTTTATTGTAGATCTGCCCTCTGAAAACCACCTCTGTGCCTAAGAGTGGTCAGATAAATTGTAGTGTGGTATATATAATTCTTTGGGGATTCCCTGTACACTTCTCTATATATAATAAATGCTGGTTCCGGGATTATTACAGCTTGGGTGTTTGCTGCAATAGAGGACAATGCTTTACAAAGAACATATTACAATTGGCCTAAGAATGAGTGATAGCTTGTTGTACACTTCTTTCAACATCACAAAAAGGCACAGACATTTTGATATTATGCAAATTATCTAAAGTCAATGATTTACTGAAAAGCAGATGAAAATATTTAATTGTCTTACAGGCATAAGATGTGGTAATATTGTGTTGAGGCAATTTTTTTTACAATCAATGGGAAACAACGGCATAGTTTTAATTGAACACCATTTTGTGGCATTTAAGCTAATGAGACATGCATGATACATTATTAGCGGTAAATTATAATTTTTAAAAAATACTTTTTATATCTTACATGATCGTCTGTACCCTATGATACGTTTGGCTTATGTGGATTCCCAGTGTTTCTCCAGTTGACAGGTTGTGCTGCAGAATTGCAGCCGAAGGGATTCAAAACAGAATTGGAAACAAATGCTGCCTCTCATCTTGGAGCAGCTTAAAGCCGCAAAGCAGTTGCGCCAAAATGTATGGATCCAAGAGGCACTCCTGTTTAAATGGCTTGTCAGATACAGATGAAATCTGTATTTATTTCTCTTTCACGCACATACCTTCCAATCTCTTTATTAAGTAGGTGCCCTCCAAATTCAGCATCTGTCATTTGATGTCATCTGCAGATGGAGCACCAGTGTCCTGCACAGAGTACAGCTGTCCATCTCTGGCACTCAGGTGATGAATTGTTCACTGCAAGCCAAGCTGTTTGGTGCTGCAGGTGGGCCCCATGTGAGTCAACGGGAATGATGTACTGTAGTTATGCAAAGAGATACTGAAATCAGTCTCACAATGAGTTTATATAAATTAAATAGTCTTCACATTCAATGAGCCTGTTTCTTGAGGTGTCTATACTGGAGCACTGCACTTTGATAATGAGAGGCTTGCCAGGAGTCGCAGGACCCAGTGCAGAGTTAAGCATTTTTAAGCCCTCTAATAGAAAAGCAATGGCAAACCTAGATAGCATCTTAAAAAGTAGAGACATCACCTTGCCAACAAAGGTCCGTATAGTTAAAGCTATGGTTTTCTCAGTAGTGATGTTTGGAAGTGAGAGCTGGACCATAAAGAAGGCTGATTGCCGAAGAATGGATGCTTTTGAATTATGGTGCTGGAGAAGACTCTTGAGAGTCCCATGGACTGCAAGAAGATCAAACCTCTCCATTCTTAAGGAAATCAGCCCTGAGTGCTCACTGGAAGGACAGATCGTGAAGCTGAGGCTCCAATACTTTGGTCACCTCATGAGAAGAGAAGACTCCCTGGAAAAGACCCTGATGCTGGGAAAGATGGCGGGCAAAAGGAGAAGGGGACGACACAGGACAAGATGGTTGGACAGTGTTCTCGAAGCTACCAGCATGAGTCTGACCAAACTGCAGGAGGCAGTGGAAGACAGGAGTGCCTGGCGTGCTCTGGTCCAGGGGGTCACGAAGAGTCAGAGACAATTAAACAACTAAACAACAAAGCCCTCTAATATCAGGTCTCTGGTTCAAATCACACCTCAGTCTTGAACTCCCTAGGGAGTCCTCAGCAAAGCACAATTGTTCAGCCTCAGCCCCCAATTTGTAGTATGGCAACATAATACTGACCTCCTTTGCAGGAACGTTGTAAGGATTATTGACATATGGGCTGCGCGGTTAACGTTCCATTGCCAACTATGATTACTTTTGTTAATTTTGTTCAGTTTAGTTTGGTGGAAGCGAGAAGTGGCTACTTTATGACCCCATTTAAACGTATTAGTGGGATTCCAAGCTCCCATTCCTTATTCTATACCTGATGGCCACTATAGGGTCCACCCGTAATGATCGTGGCAGCAGTGGCTTTAAGTTGTAAGTAACAGGAAATAATAAAGCTAAGAATATTCCACGCGTTGGAAGCAAATGAGAATTGTTGGCCTTATTTTTAAAGGTTGTAAATTCAATTCCTTCTGACCTTTTTGTTAAACAAGTTAAATAGTTTGCTGCTTCTTTCTTCTGGGCACTAATTAATTCTTGTGTTAATTTTCAATTGGAGCAAGCAAGTGACAGTGTACTTTATTAAGCTTTGCAGGTGAAAGGTGTATTTAATAGGAGTGTGCAGCAAGCACCAGATTCGCCTTGTTTTTGCAGCGTTTGGAAACAGCCCCATCTGTTTCAGCTCCGCTCTGTCACTCAGATTCAATTTTTTTTATTCAGGTTCAGATCTGATCTGTTAAATCTGAAGCTTCCCCCTCCTTTTTCACATAGATGGATGGATTAAATTTGCAGGCAAAGGGCACCCTCTCCACCCAAAAAGGGGGATTAAAGCTGTCAAATTTCAGGTGGATAAACCCCAGGGGGAGTCGTGCACAGAATCCGCAAACTTTTTTTTAAAAAAAGAATTATATTATTATTTGCCATGTTTCCCCATATGAAGTCTAGAGATAATTGGGGTAGAATTATGCCATCAGTTTTTGGGTTAACTTTATAGTTCCCACCAACGCCAGGCAATTTTAAATTTCTGTGGGTGAAGTAGAATAGATTTAAGCAGTTGGACTCTCCAAAGTGCTCATGTTTGGTTGGATGATGCCCCTGATGTGAAATGTTTCTGAGACACTCAGAATGGAGAAATGATTTCAATACATGCCTTCCTATATAGGAAGTGCAGCACTCGGTCAATTGTTAGAGTAGTCAGTTTAAAGCATATTTATTTACTTGTTTAGAAATTATTTTGTTATTAAATATATAACAAACAAGACTAACAGAATATTCCAACGATTCAACAATTTCTTTTGTTGAATTCTTAAATCATTTTTATTAATTAAAAATCAAACTTCAGTTTAATTTGGTGAGGTTTAATTTTTTAAAAATACAAGTACAAAATATGCAGGAGATTAAATTCTAGAAGCATTTCCCCCTTGTGTAATACACAGGCAGGAATGCTTCTTCTAAGAACCACCTAAGACAGTGTCTGACATTACACTGGGATGCATCATCTAAAAACAGGATGCTTCAGAACTAGTGATTATTCATTTCCAGATTTAATTGGTTAACCAATGAATCAATTAATTGACTCCTTTATCTGGCTGGCTGACTTAGAATAAACAATTAGAAGCATGGCTGTTTGCCCTTGTGGTCAGTCCACTAGCCAATGAGAATGGCTGATAATGTGCCTGAGATATACAAAACTGATAATCTCCAGGCTCTTTGGGAAGCCAATATTTAAACAGGTTTCACAATTTAAGCCAAACATCCCCATTCCATGTTTCTCTATGAAAGTCAAGAACGGAGAAGGTGGTCTAGATTTTTCTGGGAAGTATAGTTGGAATGGGACGCGGGTGGCGCTGTGGGTAAAACCTCAGTGCCTAGGGCTTGCCGATCGTATGGTCAGCAGTTCGAATCCCCGCGGCGGGGTGAGCTCCCGTCTTTCGGTCCCAGCTCCTGCCCACCTAGCAGTTCGAAAGCACCCCTAAGTGCAAGTAGATAAATAGGCACCGCTTTATAGCGGGAAGGTAAATGGCGTTTCCGTGTGTGGCGCTGGTGCCGGCTCGCCAGAGCAGCTTCGTCACGCTGGCCACATGACCTGGAAGTGTCTCCGGACAGCGCTGGCCCCCGGCCTCTTAAGTGAGATGGGCGCACAACCCTAGAGTCGGACACGACTGGCCCGTACGGGCAGGGGTACCTTTACCTTTACTATAGTTGGAATACAACACGCATACCAGGCAATGTGTGTTACCGTGTGACATGGTCATTATCCCGTCTGATAAACAAAGGGGAGAGAGGTGCTGAGTAGTAAATGGGCGTGCTTGAAGAATGTGCCCTCGCAGCCCTGGAGCCAGTCATCTGAGGAGATCACTTGCTACCAAGCTTCTAACCCAACCTGTATTACATTTGTGCTGCAGCAGGGATTTCTTTTTCCATCGACCTCCTGATTGTACGAGGGGACTCCAAAACTCGCATGTGAGCAGCAACTGTTTGTCCTCCTCCAAGTACATTGTGGAGCGGAGCCAGCAGAGAGTCTCTTACTGTCCATGCCGGCTGTTCTGTACTGATTAGGAATTGGATAGCAGCTCTATGAATGTGATGCTGCCCAGCTCCCAGAAGTCATGTGAGAGGGGGCATCAGGAAACGGGAGCTGACGGTCACATCACAGCCACTCCGAGAAGAAATAGCCGCCTAAAAAAAGAAAGGCATCCTGCAGCATGACTGGCGCTCTGGCCCTGAAGCACCCTGGCCCTGGCCCTGGGCTGCTCAGGCTGGGATTAGAAGTCACACAGACATAAAGATGCCACTCCGACAGGCAATGCCCATACGTTATGTGTGTGGTGACAGGTCCTACGTTTTCTACCACTTACAGCAGGGGTCAGTAAACTTCTTCAGCAGGGGGCCGGTCCCCTGTCCCTCAGACCTTGTGGGGGGCCGGACTATATATTTTTTTTGGGGGGGGAATGAATGGATTCCTATGCCCCACAAATAACCCATAGATGCATTTTAAATAAAAGGACACATTCTACTCATGTAAAAACACGCTGATTCCCAGACCATCCGCGGGCCGTATTTAGAAGGCGATGGGGCCAGATCTGGCCCCCGGGCCTTAGTTTGCCTACCCATGACTTATAGCTTAGCCCATGCAACAGCAACCTCTGCCCCCCTCCCCAAAAAAACCGCCCGTAAAGGATGTTGCAACAAGCACAAACAGCGCCCAGGATCTGAACTGGAACAGAACGGAACTGGAACTGGAGCAGAAATTATTTGCTGTTGCACCATTTTTCAGCTCAATGATCTTTAACCCATGTTTTGTGTATGTATACTCACCAGTCACCTTCCTCGTTTTTCCTTTCAAAAAGTAGCATCTAGTACAAATGAAAGCAACATTCTCTTTAAAACCCTTATTGCCATATTTATCAAACAAATTCCAGTTCTCAAAATAACTTTTCAGCATGTCTCCTCTCCCTTTCCCTCCTTGGAAATAAATTAGTTGACATAACTATATTTAGGGCATTTCCCATTCTTATTAACATTTAACGGGGGGGGGTGTTATTTGGAGACTTCAGAAGAAAAAGGAAAAAAAGGGTTAGACATTTGCCTTTATCTCCTGTGTAACCTAACAACAGGAATTTTCTCCAGGGCAATTTACAGATTCCATAAATATACAAAAAAAGAGGCTCTCCCAGAAACAAGAGCTTTAGTTCAGGAATCATCTCATAGGTTTCGATGCTGGCTAAAATATTGCATTTAACAAGCTGACACCTAATAACATTTTCCAAATGTCATCAGTGTCTTAGAACATATCACTTCAAACCGCATTTTAAAATGGAAGTTGAAAAATAATGAAATTTAAATCCTTAAAACTTTGCTCCTTTATGAAGTGGCCTCAAGCTTTGCTTTAAGTGGGCATGTTTTGTGTCGTACTAGGATCCAGAAGAGCTGGATTCAAATTCCTTCTCAGCCATGAAGCTCTCTGTGTGACCTTGGGCCACTCGCTGCCTCTCAATGTACTTGTTGTCAAGACAGAATGGATGGGGGGGGATGGGACATGAATGCCGCCTGGAGTTCTTTGGAAGAATGTTGGGGTATAAATATCATCATCATCATCATCATCATCATCATCATCATCAACGGCAGCTTTGGTCTCTGTGTTTTCCTGGCATCGCATAGCAACTCTGCCAATGGCTACGGAGAGCTTGCAAGCTGAGGGATAGAACCCAAACTGTGTTTACCTCAGATTTTGCCCCCCATTTTTTAATGAGGGCAAATTGGCAATATGAGTGTTTTTTTAAATCATGTGTTTTAGTTTGGCACTCCATTAATATGGCTACAATTATGGTACAGTGGTACCTCGGGTTACATACGCTTCAGGTTACATACACTTCAGGTTACAGACTCCGCTAACCCAGAAATAGTACCTCGGGTTAAGAACTTTGCTTCAGTGTGAGAACAGAAATTGTGCTCCGGCGGCGCAGCAGCAGCAGGAGGCCCCATTAGCTAAAGTGGTGCTTCAGGTTAAGAACAGTTTCAGGTTAAGAACAGACCTCTGGAACAAATTAAGTATGTAACCAGAGGTACCACTGTAATTGCTGTTAAATTACATTCATGCAAATTCTGGGATCAGAATTAGTACGTAAACGTGTAAATTGCTGCATTATCCTGCTTCACTGTTGGAAATATTTCTTCAGCATATGCTGATAGATATCTTGTAAAGTCTAACAGATTTTTGAGAAGAGTTTTTCCTCTCTTAAAAGACCCACAATATCGCAGAAACAGAAACCGTGCATTTTGTGAATTACTTGGGAAGACTGGTAGATGGTGCTAGAGGATGCTTGGGATCCACATTAAGCCCATTGTAATGCAACTGCTAGTTCTGGAAGCTTCCCTGTTTCACGGGAGGAACCAAGGCCCTCTGGCCCCCTGGGCAGAAGAGAAGGCACAGCTCTTATTAATCCAAGTTCAAGTGGCGATAAACGAGGTTTGTGTTTGATTAAGAGATATATCTTCCTCTGTTGGATGGCTCTGTCATGCATTGCTCACCTGACAGAATATAGATTGAATTGTTTATGATGTCTGACACAACTTCTAATTTCTTCTGAGATTCTCTAATTCAGCATCAGTCATAATTTTCAAGAAGGAAATAAAGAAACAAGTAACTTCTATTGCAACTAATAAGTAAAAATGGCGAAAGAGGGGTTGGATGCCTTTTAGGAAAGAACAGAAGACACCCCTTACTTTTCAAATCAGTTGTGAATATTTGTTGGAACATACTATGTTTTTGTTTATGCTGGAAGCCGCCCAGAGTGGCTGGGGCAACCCATTCAGATGGGCAGGGTATAAATAACAAAATTACATACCCTCCAACATTTCTCCGATGAAAATAGGGACATCCCATCCACAATGGTAATTTTACTATTTATACCCCACACATCTGACTGGGTTGCCCCAGCCACTCTGGGCAGCTTCCAACATATATAAAAACATAATAAAACATTAATTAATTTTTTTAAAAAAACTTCCCTACACAGGATTGCCTTCAGACAGCTTGGGAGGGTCAGGTAACTCCATAACCTCCAACATTTTTCCAATGAAAATAGGGACATCCTAAGGAAAAGTGGGACATTCTGGCATCAAATCAGAAACCTGGACAGCTTCTCTAAATCAGGGATATCTCTGGAAAGTAGGGACACTTGGAGGGTCTGAAATCATTATTATTATTATTTCTAGGCACTGTTTCTACTGTGTCCAGAGTGTGGCTCAATTCTTTTGTCAGTGACCACACAACATTCTCCTTAACCAAGTGGCAGCCTGCACTTCCTTCCAATTAATTCAGATTTCCCTGGTCTGCAGATAATCCAGTTAAGGAGGGGAGGGAATCCAGCATAAAATCATGCATTACCTGAGTGAAGTGCATTGTGAGTTCACATTTTGAGTGAGCTTTTTTAAAAATGTATGTAGTGACGTTTTAGTGGCTGCTCTCTGTGGTCACACCCCCTACTTCCAATTGCCCCCCCCAACACAGTTTAGCACAATTTTGTTTCAATCAACCAAAAGAAAAAATGCAGTACAATGTGTGTGTGTATCAGCATTGCTCAAAATTGCTCTTGTGCAAACAATGATATCAAAAATAAAATTGGCCCTTTAGAATATAAACAGGAATCAGCTTGCTGTCTTAAAATACAGATGATGATAATCACATTACTATTAGTATTGTCAATTCATCTTCAATATAACGAAGAATGGGAAGTTACACCTTGCTGAGAATTTTGCCCTCTCTACTAAGATCTCAGTCTTCCTATTGAAACATGAAATAATATCTCTGGGAAGGGATGCTGTTTGAGAAATACAAGTCCAACTCTCCTGTGGGTGCATGGAATTAGCCTCATTGTCGTTTCAACTCAGCATTATTTAGGCACACAGTTAAGGGCTTAGTCTTGTGTTTACAGGTATGTGAGTGAAATGGCAGGGCAGGGAGAGAAATGTGATGTTCAGGGGGGGGGAGCAATCCCACAGGGGATACATCTCAATGAACACAAAAGCTGTCAATAGTAAAATCATCACCGGCTTACAAAGAAAGATGCAAAGTTGGGCACTGAACTTGTCTGAATTTTCAGGGTATAGTAGAATCCCAAGAATGTCCACCTGAGTTTATTTCCTGGAAGCTTAGTAAACTGTTAGCATCGTAATAATTCCTCTAGCAATTCTATCACCTTTTAAAATTTCTGCCTGCCATTGGGCTGATACTTTCAGTGAAGTCTCTGTGCTGACCCTGATGTGTCTTTACCAAGTGGTAACCACAAATTTGGATCCTTACATGGTATATAATTACGTTTATTGTTTTCAGTGCATCTCTCACGAAGCAATTATCAGTAGTGTGTCTCAGTTCTCCATTCCATTATCTATCCTGTTGCCCAAAGGAGAATTACTTATCGCAAGTCAGCAACAGTTGACTATATTGTTCTCTTGACTATATTGTTGTTTTCAGATGCATTTAATTCAGCATTTTTAGGGGGGCAGGAGGGATACAAACAAAGCAGTAGGACAATGTGCAGCTTGTTGTACCAGATTGCTTCAGAGCACAGAAGGTCTGCCAACCAGCGGGGAGACCCTTGTCTTCACAGAGCAGGAGGAAGGCTAACTATTAGCCACAGTATGTTGAATGCTGGAGACATTGCCTCACGTCCTGAGGGAGTTTCACACTGTTAAGACCAAAACACATTCTAAAGCCAATATTGCCTTCTTTTTATCAGTACTTGCATGTTACAGAGAATCAGAATATAATATTTGTTGTAATGGAGCTGTCCAAAGTCCACGAGAGCCAGTGTGATGTAGTGGTTAAGAGCGGTAGTCTTGTAATCTGGGGAACCAGGTTCGCATCTCCGCTCCTCCACCTGCAGCTGCTGGGTGACCTTGGGCCAGTCACACTTCTTTGAAGCCTCTCAGCCCCACTCACCTCACAGAGTGTTTGTTGTGGGGGAGGAAGGGAAAGGAGAATGTTAGCCGCTTGGAGACTCCTTAAAGGGAGTGAAAGGCGGGATATCAAATCCAAACTCTTCTTCTTCTACCTAGCCCAGCATTTTGTTTCCCACCCCCACTCAGGAGGCTCACAAGCAAGGCATGGAGTGATCCTAGATCACAGATCCTAGAGTTGTAGAGTTGAAAGGGATCCTGGCCCAGCATCTAATCCTGATGAGGAATATTGCCATTGAACATGGAGCTTCTGTTGAGCTTTCATCACTAATAGCTGATGATAGACCCGTCTTTCATGAATTTGTCCATTTCTAAAATAAAAGCTATCTATCTATCACCATATTTTATGACAGTTTAATTCAATAATTGTGCATTGTGTGAAGAAATGCTTTATCCTGCCTGCTCCAAATCTGCCAATAAACTTCACTGAGTGATCCCATCTTTTCCCCCTATTGAGGGAAATATCTTAGCAAAGGTGCCACCACCAGTTTCTAAAAATTTTCAGTCGTGTCATTTAGTGAGTGTTTTGATGGGCACTGTCTTATAGTGGAATTATGATATCAGCAGTTTTATTTTCAGTTGTTTTCCCAATGATTCCTAGCATGTAATTTACCTTTTCCACACTGAGTTGACATCTTCACTGAGCTGTCCACTAAGGCCTTGTTCCTGGTCAGCTACCGCCAGTCCAGACTCTATGAGCACATATGTAAAATCAAGGATTTTCTTGCCCTGACATGCATCACTTTACATTTGTTTACACTCAGTGGTGACTGGCAGCCCCTGGACCTGGTGGGGTGGCCTGTCTTCTCAAAGGTAGAGATCAGGTTGATTGTTCTAATGGGGAAACTAAGGATAGAGTTGAATGTGATAATCATTAGAATTCCCACCATCACAAAAACTCTTTATCCAATTCACCAGCAATGCTTTGCAAATTTTAAATTGTGCATTACAAATGGCAACATTTGGTGCAGTCATTAATGGAGATTTGATTCAGCTTTGTTTGCTTGGCACCCACCGGCCAGCAACAAAATGAAGAGGAATCAAGTTCCCTCTCTTCCATCTGTTTCATTTTACTCTACCATTATCCATGTATCAACACACAAAGGAAATACTCCTGTTCCTGCATCTGATTTTAACATCAAAAATACTATAGTGAAATCAGTCTCTGAATGTCAGTCATTATATAGTCAAAATGACATCATCCATGTAGAAGAGGGAGGTATCAGCACGTTTAGGAGAACCCAAGGTCTGTAGAACAACAATAAAAACCCAAGGGCAGTAACCCCAAACCTTTCTTAATATGACCAAGTGTCTGATCATGGGAGAAAGAAGACCACAGGAAGGGGAAATAGAATGGGATTGCCTAGAAGAGAGCTTTGCTGGCTGGCTGAAACCCTGAACAGGAAACTCCACACTGCAACTTTGGGGGGGTGCAGGTGTCACAAGTGGGACCCACAACAAAATGTTTCCATCTGGAAAGTTCTGGGTTCTGGCCAATGGTCACTGCAGAGACAGACTAGAAGATCTCCTTGTTTTTTATTTTATTTTACTAAAGTACACTTCTAACCTGTTCTTGCAACATCCAGTCTTAGGTTCACTTAGACATCATAAATTCTGTGACCACATTTTCCAGTTGTTCAGAAACTATCTACTCTCATTAATCATTTTTGACCACATTAAAGGATAGTTCAGGCTTTACAGTACAGCAAACACAGTCAACTGGCATGTCAAATAGGCAAACCAAATTGTGAATATGGCTGGCCTCCATCACATGTTTTTTGATTGGAGGATGTAAGACATGGATAGCAACACAGAGGAGGAAGAGAGCTGTGTATAGTTGCTCTTAATAATCAAGACCTTTGGAGCAAATACTTGTAGATTCGGTATATTATCTATCTCCAATAACTTTTTACTCACTTGAATGAAAATTGTGCTTCTACCACTGCATTTCTTTCAGTAAAGGTCATGAAGTTTGTAAAATGCATTTTGAGTGCACCATAGCATCCAAATAGATATAAGAATTGCAAAGCAAACCTGAAGTGTAACAGCAGATGTCATACTAGTCTTAACCAATAAAATATAAAATAAAAAGTGTGATATTTCTAAGAATGGTACTTTGTGCTTTTAGAAACAACAAAAGTCAATCCCTAGGATTAGGCAGATAAACTGATTATTTTTTTCTGGGCAGAGGAAACTGCAATCTTGCTTTTTTCCTCTTTGCTGTGTTCCATTACCTGCCCACATTTTTAATACCTGCTGTAGAACTGCAGAGTGTCACAGGTGTGGGCAAAATTGTCCCACCGAGGACCTAGCAAGAGCTGCATGATGGGGCTCAGTTTACAGATCAGTAAACCTCTTTAGAGTGCAAGTTGGGGCTAATTAATACAACCCGTGTTAGTGTGTGATAAGGTGTTTCTGGAATGCCATTAAGAATGGTAGTAGAATTTCCTAACTTTCTAGAGAAAGTGCAAAAGATGAGAATATGCACTCTCCAATTCTTCAAGAGTACCTATATATGACATTTTTCAAATTTCATTACCACTTAGTATGACAGAACCCCAAATTAGGCTATGCAAATGGCACACAAAGCAAAAGAGAGAAAAGACCTCCAGAATTGAATAGCATAAGTATAGTCATACCTGTATCTAGCCTTGCAGGTTTGTTGTCACAATAAAAGGATTGCTGCTTTCTGAGCTCATTGGCGGAAGGACAGGATTACAATGTGATACATTTGATAGACATTGGATAGACATTTTGAGACAAAAGCACAGGATAGCATAGCTTCCCAGTGCTGATTATGAAGAACCATGGCCATTACAGCTGAGGGTGCCCTGACCCTCCCTGTCCACCACCTCCTGTGCCCTGCAGTGGCGCTGCATTAAATGCTAACCCCTTTTGTGTGTGTAGTTACAAATGCATTGTGGCAAATATCTTTTTAATGCTAAATTTAGTGCATGGATTACATGCCGTTCCTGCTCTGTTTAGTAAGAAGGAAGAAAAGAAATTGGCGCCCTAATCTCTTTCATGCTGAGATCTATTGTCACTTTATTAAATTCAAATTTACTGCTGAGTTCCCAGCCAAAAAATAGCTGTTAGCACACTATAGTGTAAAGCATAAATCTGAGTTCACTGAATCAGAGACATTATTAAAGGAGAAAAAAATGACTTAATGGTCTGTCCAGCCTCATAAATCTTAGCGTTCGCATAAAAGATTATGACAAAATTTACGTCCACTAAATGCATAGTATTAATGCAGTCATGGTGGCTGGTAGTCAAAACAATTTCTTTAGCAATCTGATGTTTAAAAATTATGAGGGCCTATATAAGGAGATGTCTGGAAGGCAATATTTACACAGCAATATTTTGCATAGAATGCATCTTCCGAAAGCCAGATGTTTGGCGAGTCTGGCCATTGGACTTTGTCCACCAGGCTTCACTGATGCCGGGCAGAACTTTTCCTATTGTATGGTGTTCTAGGCCATTCGTGTCAACATTAAATTCACCTTTTCCATCAGCCTGGAATATGTTGCTGTTGTTGTTGTTGTTGTTTAGTCCTTTAGTTGTGTCTGACTCTTGGTGACCCCATGGACCAGAGCACGCCAGGCACTCCTGTCTTCCACTGCCTTCCGCAGCTTGGTCAAACTCATTAGTTGCTTCGAGAACACTGTCTAACCATCTCGTCCTCTGTCGTCCCCTTCTCCTAGTGCCCTCCATCTTTCCCAGCATCAGGGTCTTTTCCAGAGAGCCTTCTCTTCTCATGATGTGGCCAAAGCATTGGAGCCTCAGCTTCAGGATCTGTCCTTCCAGTGAGCACTCAGGGCTGATTTCCTTCAGAATGGATAGGTTGGATCTTCTTGCAGTCCATGAGACTCTCAAGAGTCTCCTCCAGCACCATAATTCAAAAGCATCCATTCTTCGGCAATCAGTCTTCTTTATGGTCCAGCTCTCACTTCCATACATCACTATTGGGAAAACCATAGCTTTAACTATACGGATCTTTGTTGGCAAGGTGATGTCTCTGCTTTTTAAGATGCTGTCTGGGTTTGTCATTGCTTTTCTCCTAAGAAGCAGGCGTCTTTTAATTTTGTGACTGCTGTCCCCATCTGCAGTGATCATGGAACCCAAGAAAGTAAAACCTCTCACTGCCTCCATTTCTTCCCCTTCTATTTGCCAGGAGGTGATGGGCCCAGTGGCCATGATCTTAGTTTTTTTTATGTTGAGCTTCACACCATATTTTGAGCTCTCCTCTTTCACCTTCATTAAAAGGTTCTTTAATTCCTCCTCACTTTCTGCCATCAAGGTTGTGTCATCTGCATATCTGAGGTTGTTGATATTTCTTCCGGCAATCTTAATTCCGGTTTGGGATTCATCCAGTCCAGCCTTTCGCATGATGAATTCTGCATATAAGTTAAATAAGCAGGGAGACAATATACAGCCTTGTCGTACCCCTTTCCCAATTTTGAACCAATCAGTTGTTCCATATCCATTTCTAACTGTAGCTTCTTGTCTCACATAGAGATTTCTCAGGAGACAGATGAGGTTATCAGGCACTCGCATTTCTTTAAGAACTTGCCATAATTTGCTGTGGTCAACACATTCATTGCTTCAAAAAAACCCTGTCAATTTAAGACCGGACTTCTTCAAGCTCTACAAAGCCAGGGGACTGGAAGCCAAAACTGATGCCTTAACAGACATGCCCTGTGCCATGATCAGAAATTACGTTGTGCAATGTCACAAACTGTGTTTGCTTACAACTTACCATCTATGTACCCACACATCTCCTGGGTCTTTCAGGCCCAAATCTAGATGGGAAAGATGGAGTACCTGGGACCAGGAGAGTTGCCTCATATTATCCTCAGTCTGTGTTGCCTTATGAAACATTGGAATCTTACTGTATTGATGAAGGAAACTTCCTTAGAATTGACCCTCATGCCTGTTTGTTGCTTTAATCAACAAATTTATTCTATTTTATTTTGCAGAACCAACTAACAAATTTGATTCTTAGGTTAAGCATGAATAAAGCCGAAGGACATAGACTTCCATCGGCTCCTCTAGACACTGGGAGGAGGTGGGAAGCTTAAAGCTTAATCGGTGCAAATGACAGTCCACAGAAAACCTGAATTTAGCACTCTGATTGAGTGCTAAAGAAGCAAAAACCAGCTGCTGGGACATAGTGTTTTCAAGCATGAACCTGTGCCTGGAAAGAGTGGGGCAAAAGGCAAGTATGGATGAGCCCTAAGAAGTGTTGAAAGGAATTTGCTTGTCCTCTTAGCCCTAGTCCAGTTGACTTGAGCTCTTGAGTCATTGCTCACCAATTTATCTGAAGTCACATTCACATAACGAAGCGGCACCACAAAAGGGAAAGACAGTTGCTTATTCAGATGAGCCATTCATGCAAAGTACCTCACAGTGAAATCTGTAATAAATCTGTTCTCAGTGAAATCTGTGATAAACCCCATGGAATATAAGGACCATAGGTTTTTTTCAGGCCCTTACTAGCAAACATTAAAAGGGTAATCTTAGACTTCAGTATTTTGTTTGCCAAACTGTGGCTTCCAAGGTCAGAATAGAAAGCAATGAAGCTTTCTACTCTGCAAGGTCTCTGAAGGAGTCCAAATTTCTCTGTTCCATATATTTACCTGCTGGCAACGCTGATCCTGCCTAAGGGAAGGAAGGCAATGATGGATAGGTAAATCCCAAGGAACCAAGTTTAGTTACGTAGAAAGATATGTAGAGGAAGAGATTGAATCACCAGTAAATGCAGTCTGTTAACATCAGGAAACATGGTTTGAAGGCAAAGGGCACAGAAAATGTGTGAAATAGCCCCAATAAAAGCTACGTCACACAGGATTAATTTTTACATGGTAAAAATGTGAGATGAATGCACATGTGTTTATTCATGACTATTAAGGGAGGGGGTGTTGAAACACAATTTCCTGTTGGGATATTGCATCCAGGTGGGAAATTCATCTCATGCAAAACACTGAGTAACTGGGACAAATTGTTATTAAGAACAACAATTATATCTTGAGGATATGGACAAGCTGCTGGAATATGTGTGGCTGACCACCTGCCCCTTTGGCACTTGCGCACCTTGGCTTCTTAGAGTTAGCCATAGCAGACTGTGGGTCCAGAGAGTGATTGCTGCTTCCTTAGTGAAGGGGGGGGGACCAACAGCCTTGAAGGAGGTGGTGGGGCACCTTCTCCTTAAGAAGACCTCCATGGACCCAGAAGCATTAAGCAACTCTCATCCTTTTTTCATCAAGGTGCTTGAGAAGGCAGTGGCAGTTCATCTTCAGGGCATGCTTGGAGGAAACTGATAACTTGGTATCTGGCCACTGAGTTGGATGAAGGTGAATAAATTAAAACTGAATCTTTATAAGATGTGGCGTGCTCTTGCTTGATGTCTCCTGGGCCTAAGAACTAGGGGAACAGCCTGATTTAGATATGCTGCACTTTCCCAGAAGGTGCAGGTACATAGTCTAGGGTGCTCTTTGATACCATCTTGTTGGTGGAGATGCAAAGGTCTCCAGCTACAGCATTTCTCAGCAGGGATAGCTCGGCCACAGGCATCCATGCTCTGATATCCTCCCATTACTGTAACATTGCCCTTGAAGACAACTTGGGAATTGCTGCCGGCATAAAATGCAGTGGTCCAACTTTTGAGTGGAGCCACCAGCCAAAATCATGTCACTGATTCTTAAATATCTGCATTGAGTTTCTGGTCTGAATAAAAGTTTTTATAAACGACTTACAAAGCCTTGAATGACTTTGGGCCTAAATCCTTCATCAGTACCTTTCTCTGCAAGAACAGGGAGGTTATCAGGTATTTGGGAGGCTGCTTTCAGTTTGGTGGGTCATCAGAGCAGTCCAGGCCTGATTCAGATTCTCCACATATTAATCAGATGGTGCACATGCAATATCCTCACTGGACTTGTAGGCATGCAGCACACCTAGAGAGCTCCTAAGAATCAGTTGTAGAAATTGCCTGAAAGGTCAGATGGGGGAGCACTAGGATTATGGGCAGGGAACAGAACAGCAGGAGTGAGGCAAAACATTCTTGTTTGCAGGTCCCCGAGTCTCCTACGCGATTGCAGTTTGATCTGCGAAATTCAGGTCACTTGCCAGGGTTTGTGTTGCTACATTAAACAGCATTACAGAAGAAACAACATTAAACCGTACAAGGTTCCTTTGTAGAAAATAGCTTCCAAACAACAACAAAAGTATGGGAGCTGGGAAAGGAAGAGAAAGTCCAACAAAATATTAAAAGCCGAATTTGTTTTTAAAATGTTGAGTCAAAAATGAAGCTAATTCTTACAAACAAAAGCAATTGGACAGCGATCTTAAGTCTTTAACTCCAGTGTAGGTTTCCAGCGCCTTTTAATGGGTCCTCTAGAACTCTACACAGGTTTACCAAGTATTGCAAGAGTTTGCAACTCTACTTAAACTCTACTGACACATAGGAATGTAGCAGGTGAAAATTTCCAAATTACTTTTCACCATGCCAGAAAAAAACCACACTCACTAAATTTCTAAGGTGTACCGAAGACTACAGACAATGGCTTAAAATTTATTTGCTGTCTCCTTGTGAAAAGAGATAGGGCTCTCGTACTAGCATGTCCCCAAACCCTGTGGCCAGGGCGGGGGGAAGGTGGAGCCATGATAATGTTTGCATTTATTTAAACATTTACAGTATATCCTGTCTTTGTGTCAGGAGAACCTGAAGTTAATGGTAGCAAATCTACAAACAATTACAACTATGGACAATATAAAATATCTGCAAAATAAAAACTCAAAATTTACAGGAGAAAATAAGCAATGACAATTCATTTAGGCCAAAAGCTTCCTTTAAAAGCCACACTTCATTACCAGACTACATGAAGACCATTTGGGGACCCAGTACCAAACCAATATTTTAAAAAGGTTCCAGGGGGATCTGGGAAATTACAAGCGAGTAAGGGTGGTTTCTCCACGCTTCTTCCTGTCCCACTGCTTTTGCCCAGGAGAAAACTGCTCTTTAGCATTCAATCGCAGCAAACAGCAATTTGGGTTTTCCCTGGATTGCCGTTGGTTACGATCTATCACTAAAGCAAAGGATTTGCCTTGGGAAGGAGCAGGGCAAGGGGGAAACTGCTCAGACCTGTGTTTTCTAGGCATGGCACCAGCAGAAGTATGGGAGAGCCCTTAGTGTGACTGTCCTGATCCCCTGGCCTACCTGACAGTGTGCCAAGATGAAGTTCCAAGTCGTGACAGTAACATACATGTATGTTCCAGGGGAAATAATAGAACTGTAGAGTTGGAAGGAACCACAATGGTGGGAAACATTATTAAAGATAATAATATGAAGCATATAGAAGAACAAGTCTTGTTGAAGAAAAATCACCATGACTTCTGCAAAGGTATGTTTGACCTAAATAATCTTTCAGAGTCCTTTGAAAGTGCTGGCATTTGGATAGGGGTCATCTGGTAGACATTGTGCAGCTGGGCATTCATAAATATTTTGATGAAGTTCATCACCAAAGACATGTGGGTGAACTTACCAGTTTTGCTTGATTACAGTATTTGGAAGTGTTAAGTTGTGGGCGAACATATCAGACGACACAGCAATTCTTCCAAAGCAGCTCTTTATTTGTAAGCTGGAACAGATCTGACCTGAGGAGCTCAGTCAGCCTGCTGACATAGAGCTCCACTAGAATGCAACAGTAACCATTTTCTGTAACTAGCCAATCACTGAACGTCACTTTCAATCCTTCATTTGCATACAAACTATCCAATCACTGAACGTCACTTTCGATCCTTCATTTGCATAACCATCTACAGTATCCCCCTGCTGGCCCAGGGTGAGAACTTCAGTACATAACAGGAAGCCTCTTTTCCTGCAAACACTCCTGCATGGTTAATCTTGAGGGATCATGTCTTTGGCACCCGTTTGTGGATTAATGGCATGAGGGTCTACAGCTAGGGAGACATGGCATAATGTTTCAGCAACGACACTCTGACTCATGTGCTCATGCTCTGTTAACTCTATGGGATAATCCAGGGCTCGTCCACACTTCTGCCAAGAAATCACAGGACCAAGAGGTCTTCCCCTTGCCTGCACCTTTCCCAGGGAAAACCTGCTCTTTAGTGCTAAATCAGAGCATACATGAATCTGGGGGAAACCCAAATTGTCGTTCGCTCCGACTGAGAACTAAAGAGCGGTTTTGCTCGAGGGAAGGCAGCGGGACAAGCGGAAGTGTGGATGAGCCCCCAGATTTGAAAATAGAGGGTAGGGAAGATTTGAATAATAGAGAACAGAGATATTGACATGGCAGCAGACCACCATCCAAGATACAAGCCCTTTTGTTGACTCTGAATGGGTGACGCCAAAGGGTGCCCTCCCTTTAGAGTTGTTAACTTCAATTCTGTTTGCAAGGGCAACATCCCCCTTTTTTTTAAAAAAATCCCCATATTGTTAGTAATGTTTCGTTGTATGGGGTTGAGATGGGGGTTGCCTGACTATAGCTAGGATTCAGTGTAGCCTTTTAAGTGATCTGTTTGTTTTATTTGTCACCTAATTAAATATTCTCTCAATGACATACGCAGTAAAATAGCAACAATTAAAACAAACCTAACAACAAAACTACCCCTGTTTAATCATATGAAGCAGCTTCTGCTTATCGGAGAACAGCTGCCCCAGATTGCAGGAGCTCATGTTGTTGTTTCTCATCAATCCACCCACTGATGGAAGAAAGAAATCTTTGTGACCATATACAGTATATGCTCAGGGTCAGGGAACTGCACTTTAAGAAGGTCTGAAAAATCTTAAGAACTGGCGATAGTACCTAGAATATTGTGGATTTCCCACTAATACAGTTTTCTTTTTTTAAAAAAATGGTTGGCTAGTGCTTGAACCAGTACTATCACCACCACCAAAATGTGCTTCATAAATGCTATCAATCTGCTGCTTACTTCTGAAGACAGGATGGCTTATTTGGTTTCAGGGCTATTTTATAGCCCACCTTGCTGTAACAGTGACATACATGAGCATAGGTATACCTATATTATATTGTCCAATATTCACGTAAGACAAAACATTTTTGGACAATAACAAGAATTGTGAAATAATCTGGCAGTAGAACAGAATTTTCTAAAGACTGTAAACAATCAAGATTGCTGCAATAAAGATATTTTAAACTATTCTTTTATTGAACATTGTTGTAGATCTCTCCTGGGAGTTTTTACATTTAGCTGCAGCAATAGAGAAACGATCCTAAAGACTCTGGGATTTCTACCATCCAACAGATGCGTGAAAATCCATTGAACAAGAATTCAAAACAGATAACGGAGAATTGTTGTTAAAAAATAGATGTAACATTTGCATCCATAGAATGGAACAGAAAGAAATTGGAGTTCTTAAATCAGACACCCATATCACATAAGCAAAATGGCAGATCACAGTTAATTTTAAAATATCCTTCCAGTACTTTGTGTGCAGCTGACTGGAATCTAATGGCCATAAAGGACTGTCTGTCTGCTACACCCTGAACTGTATGTGGAAAGGTGGGGCATAAAAAATTTAAATAAATACACATGTTAAATCAACCAAATACACTTTCTTTGTTACAGAATTTAAGTCATGCAACAGAATATGTTGAGCAAACCATTGCCAGGTCTTATTTTCACTTAGCTAATAAGTGGAAAGCACGAAGCCCATCTGTAAGCCTTTAGGTTGCCAATCATATTAAACTGGAATAGTTGTGATCAGATGCTGAAGAGGGCTTCTACCTAATATTGACCCTGTGAATGGAGATGTATGGATTTAGCCAGTGCTAGTGGGAGAAACAAGGTATAGATCTTTTGCCATGTGACCTGGAGTGACTTATGCCGCAAAATCTGTGCATTCAGTTAATGACAAAAGCATATCATCTAAAAAATGTTCATGGTACAAAAACAGAAAGCATAACCCAGGAAAGAATGCAGAATGAATACAAGCAAAAAGAAAGAAATAAAGAAAGACCCTGACCCAACCCTCCCAAATAAAAATGGTTGTTGTCAACAATGCATCTAAATAAGAGGTTCCTGGCCAATAATGCTTTCTCTGTGACTAATAAAGCAGGATTTGGAAATGTCATAATGTGGATCTATCAACCTCTCACACTAGGCGAAAGAAGCTGATGTCAAGCCGAGGCACTCAACAAAAGATCAATTAAGACTATCAATAAATTAAGCTGTTTCGGAGTGTCCATTATGGCAGCTTGAGTAGGCTTTCACCTGTTTCCGCCTTTCCCCTGAAGCAACCATTGTATTCAGATTTTTATTTTTAAGGAAACGTCAGCCCTCTAGGAAATCTTACTTTTCCCTGTCATTTTCTTGGAATATTTGCAGGTGATCATAGGTGAAGCCAGTGTTTGGTACTGAATATATTTCAGCCAAAAGAAATAAGTATTCCTCCACTAGGAACAGAACCCTGAATAACGTTCATGTATATGAGGAGCTTCAGAATTATATAAAGTTTCAAAGGCACATATAGGCAACCAGCAGCCCACAGGCCTTCTCTACTTCAGCCATTGATTGGGAGTCAAGGGAAAATATTGTTTCCATGTTGCTAAGGCTGCATCAAGATTGTGAGATGGAGGTTAGAGCCTCCACTCCTAACACAGGCATGTGATGGTCAAGGGTCCCTCACCAAGGGCCTGTTCTCAGGTGGTTGCTAAAAACCAGCTCCTCAGCTGCTACGCTGAGTCCTAACTTCCCCATGTGGCATCTGCTGCCATTATAGGAGGGTTCTCCCGGTCCCTTTACACCAGGGGTTCTCTTTTTTCTCTGGGCCACACTTTCAGAATGAAAATTTGCTCATGCCACACCAATTTTTTTATTGATAAGAAATACATTGGAAAACAAAAAGAAACAGATCCTAGCAGCGTTTGATTTACAACATAGAACATGTTAAGTTGTGGGTGAAAATATCAGACGACACAGCGATTCTTCAAACAGCGATTCTTCTTTATTCAGAGGCCACAACAGAACTGAACTGAAGGGCTCAGTCAGCCCGCTTATATAGAGCTCCAGTACAATGTTACTGTAGCAACTTTCTAAAAATATCCAATCACTGAACGTCACTTTCGATCCTTCATTTGCATAACTATCTACAGTATCCCCCTGCTGGCCCAGGGTGAGAACTTCAGTACATTACAGAACACAACTACTTTATAGCATGATCATGGGGCATCCAGAAAGTAAAAAACAATGCAGCTACTTAAGAACACGAACCATCCCGAAAATGCGATTATAAACGAGCCTCTTATATATGCACCTTAAGCATGTCTACAAACTAAACGAGAGGTGTCAGCTTGCAGTATCACTTGCTCTCATTTTGAAATCCACATTCTGCAAATAAAAGAAATATTTTGATACTATACTATACCCTACTACATTGAAATGTTTACCTATTTCTTTGATTGTTCTTGAGTCTTTGCATCACACTTTCCACCCTGTCCTGCCACAACCTTTGAGAACCACTACTTAAACCATAGATGACATGTTTTACTTTAGATTCCACCTGGACAAAACACAGATAATGAAAAAATATTTGTTTTTAGCAGTGAACACAACCAGAAGAAGCCAACATTAAATACGGCATTCTTATAGTGGCCTGACAGTTATTTGACATGCATTCATATCCCTTCCAGCTTCACCAACTTTCCCCTAACTCATGCTAGCCCTTGTATCACTTTCTAAGTGCCACTCCCTTCATGAAGATGGGTAAGAGGCACTTAAGAGATTGTCTCTTCAGGTCTGATGCAAAAAGGGATTTAACCATGATTGCCTCTACCAAAAGTTCACCATGGTTCCCACTTATCAAAATGGAGCACATCCGAGCTAGTTATCTGACAAAGCTCCCACTTGCCATACTATGAATCACTTTCACAGAATTACGATTCCAATTCATGCCCTTGGTGGTGGTGGATGGTTGGTATGGCAAAGTACAGTACAAGGAAAGATTTTGTCTGTGTGGGCAACCTTGCGTAGAAGACCTGTACAACTATTTATTGCAATGCCCGCTATATATAGAACCAAGAGGCCGATTTATAAAACCCCTGCTCATGAATGGAACACATTTAAACAGGGCGGAAAAGGTGAAATGGCTGCTGTGTGATACTGATGACTTCGTAACTTATAAAGTAGCACTATATGCATTGGCAACTAAGAAGATCAGGAGAAAAGAACTACCGTATTTTTCGTCCCATAGGACGCTCCGTCCCATAGGACGCACCTAGTTTTCCCCCCCTTTATTTCCCCCACCAAAACCAGGTCGGGGAAACCAAACCAGGTCAGGAAACAGCGGTATGGCAGCGCTCCTCTGGTCCATGGGGTCATGAACAGTCAGACACGACTAAACCACTAAACAACAGACAATGAAATACACATTTACCATGGATGTCAGTTTGATTTGTTTCCGAGTAGGCATGTATAGGCTTGCAGTGTTAATTGTGCAAATGCTGCCTAAATTTGCTGTTTTTGGTGGATTTATGGTAACTGTATCTTAATTTTTATTTTTATGTTTGAAACTGCATGGAGAATTTCATTGTTGAAGTTGTAGTATATAAATATCTTTAACAAATAAGCACAATATAACACAAAATGCAAAGCAAGTTGTGTTGGTTCATAGAAATTTTTTGAAATGCTTTGAAATTTGGTTAGATCTCAGAAAGATGCTTCCTGACTCTACATTTTGGAATACATTAAAAAGTTGCCTTATTTCTATTATTTATAACAATGGATTAGTAAATTGGTGAGAAATATACATGCACCTAAGAGGGGGGAAATGGCATGTTATTAAATTACTCCTCAGCACAGCTAAACCTTCCAGCCCCCCAATTCCATGGAAACCAACTAGTTTTCCAAGTAATCGATTTTTAAAGTGCTGTTAATATTGGATGCAACATGATTACCAAAGTTACAAGAACATGTTGGCAGTTGTTTCTCAAAAGCTGCTCTCTATCTCAGAGCCAGCATATGCACTGTGCAAAGCAGCAGCTGCCATGGCAAGGAAAGCTTTTAATTGAATACTTGAGGAAAGAGACACGTGGAACCTGTGTAACTTGATGTCAGATAAGTTATTGTTCCCCATGGCAGGCTGCATTCCCTTCTTCCCTTGTAAAGGGTGGAGAAAGCCACCTCTGGCAGGTCTTCTGCAAATGTCGTACTATTAGGGCGAAGGAATGCCTAAGGGTTCAGTATTTGTGGAGAATATGTGGTTCTGAAACCGCTCTCTTCAGCTATCCCTCAAGTTTCTTACTCAAGCTGTGTACACATTACCAGCTTAAAATGCAGCTAAATCAGTCTTTTTCCTCTATTCAGATAGAAGCCGGCTTAAGGAAAGAAGCATCAAAACACAGTGGAAGCTACAGTTACACACAATCAAATCTGTAACTGTTTCCAAGCCTTGTTGTTGTTGTTGTTGTTGTTTAGTCGTTTAGTCGTGTCCGCCTTTTCGTGACCCCCTGGACCAGAGCACGCCAGGCCCTCCTGTCTTCCACTGCCTCCCGCAGTTTGGTCAAACTCATGCTGGTAGCTTCGAGAACACTGTCCAACCATCTCGTCCTCTGTCGTTCCCTTTTCCTTGTGAACTTCTCCATCTTTCCCAACATCAGGGTCTTTTCCAGGGAGTCTTCTCTTCTCATGAGGTGGCGAAAGTCTTGGAGTCTCAGCTTCACAATCTGTCCTTCCAGTGAGCACTCAGGGCTGATTTCCTTAAGAATGGAGAGGTTTGATCTTCTTGCAGTCCATGGGACTATCAAGGGTCTCCTCCAGCACCATAATTCAAAAGGCATAATTCAATTAAGGCAGGTAAACTAGTTAAAGCTGGTGTCACCCAGATTGTTACATTATGGAGCAAAGGGCTGGGCGTGAATCACTGAGGCAGCTTAACATACTAATTATACTCAACTCTAAGATTCTGGTCAAGTGGGTGGCTTGGCCTTCTGGAAAGGGAGCATCGTTTGATATATGTTGTTCCCTGTGCCCTTTTCCTACTGCAGACACAAAAATGGTCTTCAGGACTTCAGGCTACAGCAACTTTAAAAGAGCAGATTTTTTCCTGAGCAATTATAAAACCAGAATCATGGGATTTACAACAGGAAAATATCACAGACCTGAAGGCATCAGGTCCCACAGCACTAAAGCAGATATGTGGATTTTCCTTGGATTTTATGGTTAGCAAAGCAGAGAATTAGAGGTCTCTTTCCATTGATTTTATAGTCAGTTTTTGTTGTCTTGCTCCTTGAGGAGATCAATGTTAAAGATGACTGTGGTGATTCCCCAAGGATCACATTATCTACTCTGTTGGCTGTTGGCTTTAGAAATGCTGCAGATTCAAATTTATATGAAATCTATTGTTTAGTCAAGTGTGTATTTCTAGAGTGATTTATTTGAATATTGCCATCTTAGTACTTTTCAAAATACACTGTCTTAAGCCATGTTTAAGTAAGGACAGATTAATTTGGGGCAGGCATCATGGGTTATTTAAATAAAATAAAAGTGCAATATTGAACTGCCTACGTATTTGCCACTATATTTTGGCAAATACTCAAAAATCCCTTTCCAAGCAGATAGTGAAGGATCACAATCAACAGTCCTACAATAGATGGTAAATCTGTTGAAATGCAAAGACGCTGTGACATACTTAGGGTGGGGAAACATATATTAATTTCTTAAAATATTTATATACTGCAAGAAAGACTAAACGAAATAAAAGCACCTGACCTTGACACACACTGCACGGAGGTGCAAAATGAGCAACCGAGAACATGTAGTAGTATTATTTATCTTCCATTTGGAGCAATTAGACTGGCTTTCAAGAAAGCATACAAGAAGCCAAGCTCAGGGCCGTGGGCCGTGTTGCAGCCTCTTCTTGATTGCTAGTGATGGTGTTGCAATACCAGCAAAACTCACAGGATGGCTGGGGAGCAGTTTAATAATTGTACAGTGGTCCCTCGGTTTAAGAGCAGCCCTGTTTATGAACGATTCGGTTTACGAACTCCGCAAAACCGGAAGTAGTGTCTCGGTTTGCGAACTTTACCTCAGTCTAAGAACCAAATGGTGGAAGGGCACCGACAGCGGGAGGCCTCATTAGAGAAAGCACACCTTCGTTTAAGAACGGCTTCGGTTTAAGAACGAAATTCTGGAACTGATTAAGTTTGTAAACCGAGGTACTACTGTAATTGTAATTACCACATTGTAATCTTATTGTAATCTACTTGCTGCAGTAGTATTTAAGCAGAGCTTAGGGCCCTCATATCTACGGGACCGCCTGGTCTGCCCTGCAGAGGACCTTAAGGTCCATGAATAACCATAGTTTACAGGTCCCAGGCCCTAAGGAAGTCAGACTATCCTCCACCAGGACCAGGGCCTTCTCAGTGATGGCTCCAACCTGGTGGAATGCTCTGTCCCATGAGACCAGGGCCCTTCAGGATTTAAGCTCCTTCCATCGGGCCTGTAAGACAGAGCTATTCCACCTGGCCTTTAATTTGAATTCAGCCTGATCTTTTATTTCCCTTCTCTTCCCTCCTCCTCCCCTTTTATGAAGATCACCCGCTCTGAGACCCCACAGCTAATTCTCCCCTGGCCTCCTCACTGGCCCAAGTAGGACCAATTCAGCCAGCTAGCCCTGGGGATTATGTAAATGATTTTTGATTTTTATTGTTATTGATGTTTTTATACCGTATTTTATGCTGCTTTTATAATTAAGTGATTTAAAGTGTTTTAAATTTGTTGTTAGCCGCCGTGAGCCCGGTTTTTGAACCAGGAAGGGTGGGATATAAATTAAAAAATATTATTTATTATTAACTTATTGTTCTACTACCAAAAAAGCTAGAAGCAGGGGGGGGGGGGCACTGGGTCACATGAGCTTTCACCTCATCTCCTCACCCGTGTGGTGGTGGGGCTCCCCACCTGCTCCCTTCCACCACAGCGAAGCAAGGAGAAGCGTCTGTGGCTTCTGGGTTCCCTTGAGATCTTGCAGGGTCAAAGTCAAGAGGACAGAAACAGATCCACTAACTATTAGGCCAAAGAGGAGAAGTCTACCAGCACACATTTTCCTTCTGTGACAATGGCATTGCTCTTTAGAGGCAGGAATGCATCCTCCTATTGCAGCTGAGAGTTGAACTCTCTATGTGCAACTTAGGACTTGTGCCTCTTTAGTGTACAGGAATTAGAATGATCTGATACTGTATCCAGTCCTGCACAAAAGCCATCCTGTTACTTAATTTTTAGAAATCAAGTTGGGGGAATAAATATATGAACACATTGTTTTAAATGTTTTAGTCATCATTCTAATTTTTTTTAAAAAAATAACCCAACTCTCTCCAGCTTGTGGAAAAAATGGAAGGAAACATCACACACACACACCCTGCAAATTCTCCACCCTCACATCTCTATCAATGCTCTATAAACGGATTCCCATTTAGGCTCCACTGCACTGAGCAATTAAGGACTGGGAATATAATTTTCAGAGGGGTCTCGTTTGACACCACACAGTATTTTTACTCTGAGAGCAAGGTTTTGTTTTCTTCCTTTTAATTAAAATAACATATAGAAGATCCAACTTTATTCCTCTGGAGTTTTGTCAAATGCTCCAGAGACCGCATCTGCCACCACAAAGTCTCTGCCAGGTTTCTTCAATTTAATTTCCAAATTGTACAGTTGCAACGAAAGACATAATCTGTGTGTGTTTGCCGGCTTGCCAGCCAGCCAAGTGCTGCTCTGCATTTCTTTCCAAAGGGTTTTTCCCCCTGAATATTGCTGGATTCCTTTGCATGAAATGTTTACATCGTCAGACTAGGACAAAGGATGGGAACACATCGCCATTTACTCTGGCTTCAGGGCTCCCCGGCTGCTGGTTGGAAGCCATGTACATGCAACCCATATCTAGCCTGTGATTTCTGTAGAAATACGGTGGGTTTTGATGTGTTTCTCCTGAAACCAGCTTCCACGAAAAAGGAAAACTTCAGCCACATTCACTCTGCAGGTAAGGTGAGGTGTGGACACTGGAGACAATCTCTTGCACATGCCCAGATGGCAGCTTCATGAATAGGAATCAGGGAGGGAAACCAAGCAAGGAATGGGCACTGAGTGGTGACATCCCCACCGTCTCTCTGGTGGACAGCAACGTGCAAATTCAAATTCAACACAGCAGTAGGAAATGACCACACAACGTTTTAAGCCTCTAATGTGTACATAGTCAAGCGTCCACTTCATGTTATGGAAAATTAGGGACTTTATAAAATCAGAGACTATGTGATGCTTATGTCTATAAGAAATAAACAAGCCACCCATGTCCATTGTCTCGATTTATCTCAATTACAAAGCCGTGAGCTGGGGGGACCAAGGTATATGACGCAAGAGATACCTGCAATGCAAGTACAGTGGTACCTCGGGTTAAGTACTTAATTTGTTCCAGAGGTCCGTTCTTAACCTGAAACTGTTCTTAACCTGAAGCACCACTTTAGCTAATGGGGCCTCCCACTGCCGCCACACGATTTCTGTTCTCATCCTGAAGCAAAGTTCTTAACCCGAGGTACTATTTCTGGGTTAGTGGAGTCTGTAACCTGAAGCGTATGTAACCCGAGGTACCACTGTAATAAAAAGAAACTAGACAGTTCAAGCAAGCAATTTATTCATCCATTTTTGGTTTGTTTTTGGTCAAGCTATTGGGTGGTTGGTTGTGGGTTTTTTTTAGATTCTGGAGGTTCCAGGGGCTTGCCTACTTCAGTAACAATGGAGGGGCTCACAGCATGAGCACCCAAAGTAGATGTTTCAAGGAGACTGAAGCCTGGGCAAGCACCTGGAACCCCAAACCATGCAGAGATTGGGGTGGCATGTAACCAATGTTCACACCACAAACATAGGTAAAAATGTGTCTAAAATGAATATGGTGAAAATAACATATAAAATGCACCATGTTAAGGGAAATTGCCAAAACCGCATACAAGAATGTATTTGTCAGAATGAATTCACACTAAAATGTTGAATGAATTTCATGAGGTTTTATTTTAAATATCTGTTATTGCAAATTGCTGCAGAAATGTGGATAGCTGCATTGAATATTGGAAAAATGAGAAACAGAGAGAAACGAGACTGATAGATCCTTCTACGGAATACAACCCCATCCAGGACCAACCATCTTCCACCTTGCTGACTCAGCGCCTTAGAGCATCATATACCATCATTGTCTTTTCAAGATTCTGCTTCAATTTATCAGCCCATCCAGCCCATCACTGCTTCTGAATACCTGTCTTGCACTTCTTTTCTGATTTTGGATTGAACAGAGGCATAGAACTGGGGGTCACCCACATATTGGTGATGCTTAATCCCAAAACTCCCAAAGCTTCCCGATAAATGTTAAATAGCATGGATGGAACCTTCCAGAACACCACAGGACACCTTACATGGTGCTGAACAGGGGCCCACCATAACAACTTTTGGAGATAGGACCAGAACCACTGAAGTGCCCCCAACCCCCACCTCCCTGAACATCTCCAGAAGTATGCCATGATCAGTGGTAGTGAAGTATTGTGGTCAACAGTAACCACTTCCTAGACCCACCCAGTTAATCCCCTTTGGCTAGCTCTAAGAAGCCAAGGTGGGCAAGAGTCAAGAGTGGTGTGGTCAGCCGCGCTTCTCCAAAGAGTTTGTCCACATCTTCAGGCCACAATAGTCCAAACCAATCCAGAACAGATGGAACAAATGGTGCCGTGTTAGAGAAGCTATGCTCTGATCAGTGCCTTCCCAGTCTTCATCTTAGATTCTGGTCTGAGGTTCTGCCAGATTAATTGTCAACTCCACTTCTCCACTAGATGATATCCCAGACTGATTGACACTTTAAGATGGCAGGGACGTTTGCCACATTTCCTGCAGTGTTCCCTGCAGGGAACGTGTGTGAAAGGGGAAAGCATGTTTCTGCAAGGAGACACAGGGCATCTCACACTTTACACGTTCCTGCAGGGAACCCTTGTGTAAATACTATAAACACTGCTATAAAGTGTGAATTGGTGGACAATCAATAGCTTTTCCCAGATTGGAAACTTGGATCCTTTTATCTGACAGAGGAGCACAATTTATCACCCCAACGAATTATGACACAGAGTACTGAACATACAGGACATACTGAGGGAGACCATTGATCCATCTAGCTCAGCATTGTCTGAACTGACTGGCACCCGCTCTCTGGGGTTTCACACAGTGGACATTCCCAGCCAGGAATTCAAAACGTCCTTAACAGATTGGAGAACTGGGACCAGAACAACAAAATGAATTTCAATGAGGACAAATGTAAGGTTCTGAACTTAGGCAGGAAGAACCAGATGCACAAATAGAAGATGGGGGACACCTGGCTTACACGTGAAAAGGATCTTGGGGCCTTAGTGGATCACAAGCTTAACATGAGTCCACAGTGTGATGCAGCTGCAAAAAAAAGCTAATGCTATTCTGGGCAGCATCAACAGAAGTCTAGGGTCCAGATCAAGGGAAGTCATAAAGGTAAAGGGACCCCTGACCGTTAAGTCCAGTCGCGGACGACTCTGGGGTTGTGTGCTCATCTCGCTCTATAGGCCGAGGGAGCTGGCGTTTGTCCACAGACAGCTTCTGGGTCATGTGACCAGCATGACTAAGACACTTCTGGCGAATCAGAGCATCTCACGGAAACGCTGTTTACCTTCCTGCTGGAGCTGTACCTATTTATATACTTGACTTTGACGTGCTTTTGAACTGCTAGGTTGGCAGGAGCAGGGACCGAGCAACAGGAGCTCACTCCGTTGCGGGGATTCAAACCACCAACCTTCTGATTGGCAAGCCCTGGGCTATGTGATTTAGCCCACAGCGCCACCCACATCCAGTACGTAAGTAATTGGAAGATCCCCATTTTGTGGAAAAGGTTGGCTGGATCTAGACACATCAAAGAAGTGTTCCAGTTAAACACGTTGCAAACTCATACAGGGAAATCCGGTAGGGAAAGATGGGACTCCACAGCACCATCTGGTGTCACAGTTTTATATCACATACACAATGCATACGAAACACTTTTTCTTTACCAGTCTAGCCGAGTCTGTTATCTCAAGTTTCATATGAAATATAACAAGTAACTTGATTAGTACCCCGTTGCAAGACCCATGTTAAAAAATCATATTAAAATGTAGTCAGTGTAATAATTTGCTAATGTATTTTTTAAAAACCCATTTGGAGTTAGAACCACCATTATCTGAAGCTTCCATGAGTGTTGCCCTTTTTCAGTGTAATTCGATTTAATTTCCTTTTGGTAGTTGCAATTCCTGTTGAGTTGTCTGCCATACCCAAATTCTATTCTGTTGTGAGGGTGGGGGCAGCATTACCTAATCTTAGCAATAAATTCTCACACCTGGAATTCATGTAGTTCTTTTGGAGTAGAGGACAAATTCTTCAGATATGCGCTATTCCTCAGCTGTATCCTGCCGCAACCCTGTGGAAGCCAGCCATCATGGATGAGCATCTCTCAGCTGGGAATGAGCACAGCACCACAGGATTCCTCCTTTAGCATCCCGTCTTTTTTCTCTCCCCGTGAGCAACAGAGAAGGTGTCACCTGGTCCTCCATAATTCTACGAAGTGAGCATTCACATGTGGATTTATGTCATCTTTTTCATCCTTCATTTCACCACCCCTCTGTCTTTTTCTGGCGCCAGGAACTTGTGACTGAAAACAGCTGTTGAGCAAGTGGAAAAATAACACCTAAGAATAGCTCCAGCCCCCCAAGCACAATGAGTATAGATTTTTACTATGTAAAACCAGTGGAGGTGATGACTAGCTTGCTATTTTCTATTCAGTTGAGCCATGCCATATTTAGGAGGACTTTAGTAGGCCAGGAAGCTGTATCAGAATGTCCGCGTAGGTAATGAGGGACTTGGCAGCTCACAGAGCACCCAGAAAGAGATTTTCCAACTATTGAAAATGGAACATTCATAAACGGGTCTTAAGGAAGCCACCATAGTGGGATGACCACGTTCCCTGGAAACAGACGATACACAGCTGCTGCCTGAGAAAGGTCTATGTCAAGTTAGTTGCTTCTGGTCCCTGCATTATTAAGAAAATAAACCAAGAGGCTAGGATGTATATTCTTAAACTTGGGTGGTGCAACGGGTGAGGCCCAAGGTAAGAATGAATGGCTCAAGGTAAAGTATTTTCTTTCTTTCCTTTCCTTTTTTAAACAGTCATAACCGATGACATAAATTAAGGATGTCCAGAGGACAAAATAGGAAAGAAAAATTAGCTATTTTCTGGTTCTGTTTCATAATGTCTGTTTGGATCCTGGCACATGAACAAGCTACTCCTCGTGTCTGGTTAATTTAGCTATAATCTTGATTCAACAATATCTTCCCTCCCCTCGTGTATCATATCCATCTTACCTGTAGGACAATAAGAAAAGCAACTGTCAGTCCCAATACTGTTTTACAGTAGGAAAAAGCCACTACCACTTTCCTGTTCTGGGAAAACTCAGATATTAGAAAGGCTACCATATCAGACATACATGGGTGCTTTGGGTCGTTTTCATTTTATGTTTTATATTTGATCCAAAGCTTTGTATCTCAATGGCCTAAGTCAGTATTCTGATTAATGTCTTATCAACATGCTCTGTGTTGGGTCATATATGAAAGATAATTGACTGTCTTGTTTATTTTGCTCATAATGAAATATAATTATTCTAAAACAAACAAACAATTTGCTTTATTGAATTTTTTTTAGCACTCATACAGCCAACAGGAAACCAATAGGAAAGTAAATAAACAACGAGAAACAAATGCAGGTCTCATGACAAGTTATCTGTAAACAAGGACATAAATTATTAGAGATCATACCCTTAGGACACACCCTGGCTAAACACCACGACAAATAAAATTGCTCCAAAAAAATCAAATGGGAGGTTGGTGGCTTCTTAACCTTAATGAAAGCAAGAGAAGGAAATTCCCCTGGTTTACAGTTACCTCTGGCCACAGGAGCCAACTCTTATGCACCAAAGTTCCTTCAGGCCTGCCAATAAAATATTTGCAGGGGCCAGCCCCCCTCCCCAGTTGATAGACATTGCCATTCAAATGGGGGGGGGTTGTTTGTGTTGCATCATGTGATTGATTATGCAGATGAGGTTTACCTGCTCCACCCCCAAATATTTTATCCAAGTTGGCACCCCTGCCTCTGGCTTACCAAACTGAATAGGTCCGTTTCTCCAAGAGACCAAGGGTCCAGATTCAGGTATATCAATTGTACAACATAAAGTCCAAGGATGTCTTCCAGCTTCTGGAGAGCATCAGCTGCCAAAAGAAGAGGTCCGTATCTACTAGTTTCTGTCCCAGTTGCAAGGATAAGAGAAGGTATCCATTATTACTGGACAAAAATATTGCAGGGCATCAAAACGTTTTTTGAAATAATAATGTCATATCAGAAAATAGCAGAATATTAAAAATCACTAGAAGACAGATATAAAAGCAACCACAGCAGTAATACAGTCTTTAGAATTCAAATGAGGAAAACAATTGAATTTAAAGTGTGAGAAACTAGCAAACTTTTATCATCCCTCCAGGATGCAAACCAATTTTTTTATGAACCCGATAACAAAAATTCAAAACTCCTGGCCAACCAATAGAAGAAAAAGGAGGAGAAGAAAAAGATTATTGTTCCACTCCTTACAAATACAGGTGACAAAATACTTGTAATAAGGTCCATATCTACTAGAATTCGAAAATTATTCTCCCCCAATGAAAATAAGCAACAGCTTTGTATAGAAAATATTCTAAGAGCTCAAACTGGCCATCTTTCGCTGGTGCATAAATGGAAATTTAACGCTCCCTTAACACTGGCAGAAATTGAAGATCTAATTTTGAAACTTAACTTTGATCCCTCCCCAGGAACAGATGGCTATACTGGCCTTTTAAAGAACTCATTTAAGAAAGAACTAATACCTATTCTGCATCAACTTTATATTACCAGAAGATGTTCTGGAATCCGGAAACAAACCTGTATAGCTGTTATTCTCAAACCTAACAAGAATAGTGAAGTGGTGGACTCCTGTTGGCTGATCAATAGAGATGCTAAGCATTTTACAGGCATATTCCTAGAGAGATTGGCTGATGCAGCTGCCCCGTATCTGCACACTGACCTAGAAGATTTTTTTAATACAGAGGACTCTGGTAATTCCTATCTAGAGAAGTTCTTAAGGCTGCACATTTTGGGGAAGGTTCCAAAAGGCAAGCTCATCAGTAGAGGCCTGTAAGGCATTTGATAAACTGACTTGGACATTCTCATTCACAGTACTAAAAAAATGAAAGCTGGCAATCTTTTTGCAACTGGTGTGCAATGCCTATATGAAGAAACTGGGAGTGGTTTGCAAATAAATGGGCAGGACTCATAATGGTTTGACATGGCCAGAGGCTCTAAGCAGGAGTGCCTATTGTCACCCCTGTTTGTCTAGCCCTCTTTTAAAGCTACCCAAGATGGTGGCCATTGCTGTGTCCTCTGGGAGAGAGTTCCATCGCTAAACTAAGTGCTGTTTTAGGAAGTTTGTTCTTTAATCGGAATCTTCAGAAATTCAGCTTCATGGGATATCTGCAAATTTCAAGGATGTCTTTTGGCTCTCATATTGTCTCAGACTTTAAATGTGAACTGAATCTAATTTCTCCTCCACCTTTAGCTAAAGTTCTTGGTGTCAAATTCACTGCAAGGACCTTCAATTTTCAATTAAATTGATTTAGAACTAAATTAGATCAACCATTTACTTGAACTGCTAGAATCCAGTCAGTTGCAGCCTGAATAGTGAATGGGTATTTGATGAAGTCCTTTCTGGGATCTGAGACATCAAAAAAAAACCCATTGAACCAAATTTTCGAAAGGATCTAAGGGATCCACTGCTTTCAAATTAACACTTGCCAATGGGATATGTAAATGCCTAAAGGACTTCGAGAATAAAGAATAGGTATTAATTTTAGATTGCTTAGGTTTTGGATACTACAAATGAATGAATTTCAGGGCTATATTTACATTTGTCTTTCACATCTTAAAAAACACAATGCAGTCACACAGAAGGTAGGGTGGGGGGAGAAGAGAGGGGGAGGGAGACAACCAGCCCAATCCTGATAATGAGGCAAAAAGACTTTAAAATTAAACAGTTTTAATCCTAATATCTAAAATTCTTGTGAAACATTCCTAGCATCAGGAATCAAACTGAGGAGATTTTCAAAAGCAGTTTGTGATGTGAGCTTGTCTAAGCAAGGTGTTTGGATACTGGTGGTTGTTGTTGTTGTTGTTAATGCCCCACCCATCTGGCTGGGTGGCTTCTAACACATAGAAAAATATAATAAATGAATACATAATGCTCTTGACTTCCAATGTGCTTTAAGGCTTGTGTAACTGATGGGGAATTTCAGTCAATAACAATCTGTTCCACTGTAGAGATGGATTTCACCAAGTCTCTTGGATCTGCAGCGGGGGTCTTGGATGTGTCGATCTAAATGTGAATGCAGCAATATCTTTGCATGTGCATGCAATGCTGGATGCAATGCTGCAAGCAGAGGAGAGAAAAGGAAAGAGATGTAAATAAGTGGGAGGTGCACACTGTTATGGTTGTTCCTTTTGTCATGTATAAAAATACTCGGATGAAGACTCAGCTGTCAGAAATTTGTTTGTGGCTCTGTTGCTTGTTATAACATGATTCTTATAAATGGATTGCATTGTAAATCATTTGTATTTCCTCTTGTTACTGTCCCTCGAAGCAATTTTAATTTGTGAATGAAGGCATGAAAACTGTAGCACTGTCAGAGTTTATTAGCTTCACAACATGTGCTGAGAAACAAGTTAGCATCTAGACATGCAGCAGGTTTATACATTCATTTATTTATTTTAAAATTCTAATTAGAGGGAAGGAAAGAGTGTCAAGAGTCTTCAGTGATTCACATTTTAACAGCCAGATTTATAATTTATTAATTTCCATCTCATAAAACTTTCATTACCTTTTTCCACAGGAGTCCAGGAGGAACTCCAGTTTATTTATTGTTTCTAGGTAGGGCGTCATTAAATATTTGCTGTCTCCTAAAGTTGGTTGAGAGGCAGGGTTATTATTTGCCACATGAAATTCCACTAAATTGTATGAGAAGAGGCACCCAAATGTTGACCAAGCAACCTTTGGAGGAAAAGAAAATGGTTACTGTCTCAATTCTTAGAAAACCGAATTCTTAGAAATGTTGACCACACAAGGAGAAAACAAACAAACATGCCCAGACAATGTGTTTTAGGGCGTCCACAGTTAGGTCATATTGAATTTTCTTCCCTTAATGGATTATCCAGACTGGGAAAAACCTGTTTCAGTGGGGAAGAAGTGTGATTCTCACATGGATGAGGTGGATGTTATGTGTTGTGTGGATGCAGAGAGAGAAGACCCTCCAATTGTCCCTATTTTCCAGGGACATCCTTGATTTAGAGAAGCCATCCCGGTTTCTGATTTGATCCAGAATGTCCCACTTTTCCTTAAAAAGGTAAAGGGACCCCTGACCATTCGGTCCAGTCGTGGCCGACTCTGGGGTTGCGGCGCTCATCTCGCTGGCCGAGGGAGCCAGCGTACAGCTTCTGGGTCATGTGGCCAGCATGACTAAGCCACTTCTGGCGAACCAGAGCAGCGCACGGAAACACCGTTTACCGCTGGAGCAGTACCTATTTATCTACTTGCACTTTGACGTGCTTTCGAACTGCTAGGTGGGCAGGAGCAGGGACCGAGCAACGGGAGCTCACCTCGTCGCAGGGATTCGAACCTCCGACCTTCTGATTGGCAAGTCCTAGGATCTGTGGTTTAGACCACAACACCACCTACGTTCCTTCACTTTTCCTTAGGATGTCCCTATTTTCATTGGAAATATTGTTGGAGGGTATGCAGCTATCTGGGACGAATGGTAGCAAAAGAGGGGCTTGTCACTTTGGTAAGCCACTTCTGCAAGAGCGAGCCATTGTGGAAATGGTGTTTATTTTCTTCTGGAAGGACTTGATGCTGATGCCCAAAGATAAATGAGGTTTGTCTGCTATCCAGACTAGAGTGAGTGAATATCTAAGGGATTCTGGGGAGCTTTAAAAGCTATTATACACAGAATACACATGGCAGCACCTTTGGAACTCCCTGCCTAATGAGATCAAACAGGAGCCTCTTTTCAATGCCTGTTAAAAACATTATTGCTTAGACAAGCCTTCCCAGATGCTTAGAAAGTTGAGGTGATCTTAATCTGTTTTACTATTTCAATTTCTGCATGTATTAAATTTTGTTCATGATTTTTTCCTTGATTTCATTGCTTTCTCTTTTTGTAAACTGCTTTGAAGTATAAACTTTATGAAATAAATATAATGCTGTATGTTGTTCCAACAATAGAGGATGCTCAATAGCCTCATGACAGAAGCATATGGGATTCTAGAGTGAACTTCTGCTTATATCCTTGGACTTGCTGATGAGCTCCTTTGTCTATTGGACCTTGTAAGACATACTGTTGCACTACACTATTGGACCACGCCAGATTTTTTGGGATTACATTGACACAGACTGATTGTGGCCGGAACTTGATGATTGCGTGGCGAGTTCCCGCCTCCCCCCAGTGAAATAAAAGACACATGGCACAATTAAAAAGGTAAAGGTACCCCTGCCCGTACGGGCCAGTCGTGTCCGACTCTAGGGTTGTGCACCCATCTCACTTAAGAGGCCGGGGGCCAGCGCTGTCCGGAGACACTTCCGGGTCATGTGGCCAGCGTGACGAAGCTGCTCTGGTGAGCCGGCACCAGAGCTGCACACGGAAATGCCGTTTACCTTCCCGCTATAAAGTGGTACCTATTTATCTACTTGCACGTAGGGGTGCTTTCGAACTGCTAGGTGGGCAGGAGCTGGGACCGAAAGACGGGAGCTCACCCCGCTGCGGGGATTCGAACCGCCGACCATACGATCGGCAAGCCCTAGGCGCTGAGGTTTTACCCACAGCGCCACCCGCGTCCCTACATGACACAATTATTTAAGGTTAATGGGCTAAATATGGCCACAACTTTATTGGTTACAGGTGATGAACGGTATTAGCTTAGGCATTGGTCCTAACCGACTGTATCCGGCTTCAGCCTGTCCGCTTGAAGTCTGGGGAGGGTTAACCACCAGTAGGGGGAGTCCTGCTGATGCACATCAACCAGGATCTCCCCCAGGGTCACCGCTAGAGGGCATGCCTTAGGCCCTCACCTCCCTAGACTTCGGACAGGGCCACACCCCCCAGAATCCTTTATCGGACTACCCTTCAATATGTGGGGCAGGTGATGGCACTTCCTCCCCCCTTCCATCTACATATCAATACCAATACCAATACCAATACCTAACTGCCAATACCAAGGAAGTTGTGACGATTTGCTACGAGGTAGGCGAAAAACCAAGTGACTGGTGCCAATTTGCCAAGTGGAAAAAATTCCAACCAGGCCCCTCAGCGGCAACCAACCAAGGTCCATAGCAAAGTCAAGGAACAAAAACCTTAAAGGGCGGGAGGGTGGGAAACAGCAACAGTTGGTAGGCGGGAAAAGAGGGAGATCCCCAGCCACGCCTGCATTAAATAGGGCAGGCCACGCCCCCAGATCCAGCCGATTGGCTGGCCAGGGGGTGACGCAGCCAGGGATTCCCTCAATCGCTGAGAGCCAGCCACCGCGCCTGTGGTGGGGCCGTGAAGCCCGCAACACCACCTCCTTTCGAAGGCGGAAGTGGCTTTATCAAAGATTTAAAGGGTTTCGTTTTTAAACATTATTTTTATTAATTCTGAACAAGTTACATATTCACAATCATTTATTTATTATTTTACAACAAAACAAGGATATGGCAAGGCGGAGGGAGGAAATAAAATGGCATTACAGACCAAGTAATAAAACAAAAGCTTTGTGTAATGCAATACTCTGGGCAATGTTAGAGACGAGGTAAATACATTACCATGACTCAAACAGTAATAACAATGTAATTCTCTTTTTTTCTTGCTCTTCCAGATGTGACAGGGTATTATCCAATAACTGTGGACTCAAGAAACTGTGTTACTGCATCCAGAGATGCACAAAGGCTGGGAGTGACCATGTTCTCTTTTATTAATTCATTAAATAAAGTTTAACCATGCTACCCTTTGGAACCAAAGATACAGAGTAACATTCTTGAAATTATTCCAGTGTCATGCAATTATTGCTCTAGCAGCTGTTACTAAATGAGTAATTAGTTCTCTGTTTATCAGACCCATATAAACAAGTTTAAAGTGTCTATTTACAGTTTATTGTGTATTAATGTTAACCTCACTCCTCCAGTATAATGCTGTGGATCTGGTGATAATTTTAGGGCAGTGATGCACCATTTGTGAGCTAGTTTTAAGGGCAGTGGATTTGTTTGGGCTGAAAGGGATTTATATGGTGGTTTATTTCACAATTTTTTCCAATCTCCCTCATACACCTTAGTGCCAAAGTCTGGCATCCAGTTAAGTGTAAGCCATTTGTTTGAAGCCACCTCAAAAATCTAAAAGGAGTCTATATGTTTTACAGACCAGTTCTCTGGGAACTTCATAATTTCCTCATTCCTACAGGAATACAGGTCTCATTCCTACACCCTAGACTCTTGACTTTTAACTTAGAAATAACAGAATTGTGCCACAGTTGTAAATGCAGGACTGTATCTCTAAATCTCTCTCCTGTGCTGCAGCCACTGGAATTAGTTCATTTCACTCATTAAAATCCAAGCTGCTTAAATTAGGAGAAAGTAATAAACAAATTTCAACTTGTTGGTCAAGAGCAAATATTGTGAAAGGACCAAAACTGCAAAGATACAATGATTTATTTAATTCTTAATAATTCTGTAGGAAATGAATGAATTTATTTTGAACTGCGTGAACATAATGAATTTCAGTGCAATACAATACAGGAACTGGATTTGATTCTGAAATGAAAGGACTTTACTGAACTAATTAATTGAATCTGATTAGCTGCAATTAAGAAATTATGCAATAAATAATTTAATTAGGTCTTTACTGATAAAATCTGGTAGAGTAATAAACTGATGATTTAACTGATTGTGACAAATCGATTATACCTTAAGTGAGATGTACTAATATTAATATGTCCTGATTGCAAAATGTGATTACCAGAGTGTTTTGACTGAGTGACGCAAACTAAAATCATAACATTGCAATCTGAAACCTAAAAGCAAATTGTTGCTGTATATGAGACTGAGTGTATAAGACTGGAATGCAAAATGTGATTATCTTTTTAAAATTAGCTATAATGTGTATTGAGAACACACCGTTTAAAAGTAGTCACCGCTTAAGGCCATGGATGGAGCAGGAAAACCAGCTGGAGATAATAGAATTTCTGTGAAAAAAAAATGGTTGTATAAAACACCTTTAAGAGGCAAGGACCCAAATGCAACGAAAATTGGGAACAGAATTTTCATAATTAAGATACCACCCATTCTTCTCTGAATCAGTTTGGGGCCAAAGGTAATGTTTAATTGGGGCTTTTCAAACAGACCAACGCTGTTTGTGTCCTGTAACCAACCCAGAAACCAGACTGAAATGGGTCTAAATAATCAGTTTCCTCCAAGAATCCCTTGGAAGGAACAGATTCACTCTGTTCGTTTTATTTAACAGGATTTATATACCTCTTAACCATCAAAATATCTAAATAGAATAATTATTCTCACCTCTTCTCCAGGGAGCTTATAGAGATGCCTACTGGACTTTCTCTGGCGTATCCTTACAATAACCTGGTGAGCTTGAGAAATGATGTGTGGCCCAAGGTCACCCCGGGATCTTCAGGTCTGAGTGGATATTTGAATCCAGGTCTTCAGAGTCTAAATGCAACATGCTGACCCCCCCCCCACGGGGGTCTCCAAAGATGGTCTTCGGATCCCAGCCATGTTTTATTTATTTTTTTAGGCATTCCTCACCCTCCACCCCACACTCATGGTACCCCTGCTTCCCCACAAAAGTGAACTTTGCTCAAATGGTTTTTAACACTGGGCCCTCAGGCTGAGCACTTTTGCCATCTTTAGAACATCCTTGCTTCACACATTTCCCCCACTCGGCAATGCCAAGTATCTGATGCAGGCAATGTGCCTGAAACTCTTCTTAACAGATGGGTATGTTTCTTGTAGAGAGGCTGTCTTTCCCAGCAAGAAGAAAATGGCACAAGTAAAATGATCTCGTGAAACGACAAGAAGGTTCACCTGCAATTCGGTACAATTGTTGGAAATCCATGTCAAATATACAGTAGCTCTGAATAATCCACATGCAATGTATGGCATTCTCCTTAATGGGAGGCAGGTTCAGGAAGCCATATGCAGTTTATTAATTTACTAAAATAATATTGTTGTCAATCAAACTGAGACTGCCTGGCTCACTCATATTTCAAAAATGTTAGGGTATTTCCATAGCACCTGGAAATGTATTATTCGGTCCACACATCCTGCAAGGCATTTGGGCATATTCAGGCATAACAGAAATTGGGAAATTCAGGAGATGAGGGATGGTCCTGGGAACAAGTGGGCCAGCTCCGCCTCATGTCTATCACCCTACCAAAGTGGAAGGAGCACTGCTGGAAGCAGAAACTTCTGCTTGGGAAAGCTCCCTGCATGGTTCTCTGTTGCACAGTAAGCCTACACACAATATAAGCAGTTGCGATGGCCTGGGACTTGGGCTTGGACTCGGAACCAGAGGAGTCTCAGTTTGCACCAGATCCTTTGCCTCAGGCATCATTTGAACCAAGTCTGGGGCCTGATCCTGAAGAGGCCCAGTCTGCACAGGTTCCCCTGCAAAAAACACCAGCTGGGCCAAGTCAGGGGCCTGAGCCTGCCCTGGCTCCAGGTGCGGGGATGACCTCATTGCCTTCAGCTGGGCCATTGCTTACAGCTGCTCCACTACCGGTTGGGTCAGGAGAGGCTGAGGTGGCCTCTGGGTCTGGTAACCCACCGACATCTCCCGAGCTGCAGAGTCTAAGGTCTGGGAGAAGGAGAGACCTGAGTACTCGTAGGAGGAGTGTTCACCTTTGGGCGGAACAGGGAGGTGAGTCGCCAGGGGATCAGGACTGGCTGTTACCCCGACTAAGATAAAAGGCTGTCGGACCCCGCCCCAGGTTGCGGGAGCAACATTGCTGTATGCCAGATCCTGCCCCTGTCCTTGCCTGGTTTCCTGCCTTGGCCCTGTCGGACTGACTCCTAGGGGAACCTTCGGATTCTGGACCAGCCCTGGACCGCGTTTCACAGGTTACCCCCAGGCCCAGCACAGCAGTCTCCTCATTTTCAACTCTTCAACTCACAGACTGATGGAGATGGGGGACAAAAATAGTGTGCTTATCCCAGAAGCCTCTGATTGTTGAATCTTGGAGGCCGAGAGCCAAGTTTGGGGCAAGCGCTCTTTGGTGAGAGAACCACAAAGGTTTGGTGAGAGAACTTTTGGTGAGAGAACTACGAGAACAAAGTTAATAATCAATAATAAATAATGATAAAAACTCCAGCAGATAGTTAACACTGCACAACATGCAGCAAAGAAAAGCATGGAAATATAGGCTGTGAAAAGCAGTGTTGTTGTTTTCCCGGGGGGACTCGAAGGTACACAGTCCTGGCACCTTTCCCCCTCCAGATGTTAAAAGTACATCACTTACTGGAACAACTTTTTTTTTAAAAAAATATTTTTTTATTAACCGGCCAATCACATCAAATCAAACCACATCACATAAATTCCAAATTACAATGCCGAATTTTTAAATTTTGTTGGGGGGGTCCCATATTTCCAGATCCGAGGAAGGATTCTGATCTAATCATTACTTCTGCATTAATGTCCAAATCAGTCCAAATCAGTCCAAATAGATGTTCAAACAGTCCAAACACATATTCATAGTTCTTTCCAATCTTATCTTGCTGTTTCCACATCACTTCTTAATCAAATATTTCCTCTTTGTCCTTTATGGTCTCTTCTGATGGTCTCCTTAAGCCGATAAACACCGATACTACTCCTGCGTAGATTTCCCGTCATGAACCTCAATTCAGATGGTTCCCATAAATCGTCACCTTTGGAGATAAGATCACTTTTTCCCTCGTAAATTTATAGCTCTGTCGTTCTTAAAGCCTCTTTGAGGAGTCTCTCCCACGATATAAACACGCCTCTTTCACTGTCCTCCTTCCAGGCTTATTCCTCCGACAGAGCTTCCCAAGATGGCGACGACGGCATTTTTGACTGCGTCAGAACAAAGCTCTTATACATTCCACAGTCTTCTAAAAACATGCTTTGGTTTGAAAGTTTATCTCCACACAGCCTTAGATTCACAGCTTAAGTCCTTACTCATTTCTGGCTTTTGACTCTTGAAGGGAGGGGATTCTTGAGGTTAATCACATAAGTAAAATAAAACGTTTTCCCCCCTCCCCCATCAGTCATTTGCCATACCGTATCTTGACGTATCTTCTCATAATTTAAATCTTGTTTTTCCAGAGACCTCTTCTGTTGCAGTATTCACTCCTCCTCATTTCCTGAAGTATGTGCATTTCCTTCGTGCCAAATTGTTTCTTTTGAAGTTCTTGCAGCTAGTGGCGCAGATCAGAGACAGCGTCCAGGAGTGCCGAGATCCCCCAGGAGGGTTTTGTGCCTAATGCCCCCATTCCCCTCAAAAATTCGGGGGTGGTATCGGGCACAGCAGGCATATGGCCCCACTCACCAGCTTGAGTGGGTTTTTGGGAGGCTATTTACTCCCACATAGCCTCCAAATTACCTCCTGTGGGTCGGAGAGATGTTATTGTTGGCCATCTTCCTATGCGCCCCCTAGTGGGCCCCCACTTACTGGAACAACTTAATGGTGAGTACTGGCACCTTTTGTTATGCCAACAACAAAAAGGCACGCTGTTAAACCTTTAAAACTTGCCCTACCAGTGAGTTCCCCAACTGTCCCCCTTTCAAAGCTCTCTTCAAGCTATCCCACACTTCCTTAGGACAGAGATATCCACATGCTTGGTAAGTCACAAAGTGGTTTACTTACAAAACTCTTACAAAACTTTTCAGCATACAATGAAAACCAAACTAATCTAAATATATAATGATAAAAATAGAAAAAAAAGAAGAGATAGCAAAAGACGAGGGGGGAAAGAGAAAAAAAAACCCACAAAGCCTTCTATCAGAGTTAGATTTTGTCTCCCTTGGGAACTTCCCTTTCTTCTCCCAGCCTCCCACCCTGGGAGATCTTCCCTTCCCTCCTCTCACACAGGGTCCTTCACCAGCCAGCCAGCCATGACCTGCCTTTGCGAATTTTCATTAACAGAAGACATTAACAAAAAACTAAACAAGAGTAAGGTGAATAGAAGAAGAAAGAAAAAGGGGAAACATAGGAAATAAACATCTTAAAAATTAAGAGAGGGAGAAAAGATAAATAAATAAAGAGGACTTCCGATTCTCTGGCTGTCTATTATGTATATCAAGATTATTCAAAATGTTCACTCCAGGATAGCATCAAGCTGTTTTCCAGGGTAATATCTAGCTGTTACTCAATCTGCTGGGTGGTGTTTTCCCAGTTTTCAACACCAGACATCTCAAGTTCATTCATTTTCCTTTCTACACAAAAAGTGTGAAAGGAACTCTTCAATTGTTATTATTGCTAAATGTGAAGAATAGTCTTCCTCTGACCAGTATTTATTTCCAAGAAATTACAAAAACCATTATTAGAATAATAATCCATAGTTATTTCTTGTTGTATACTCATTAATTTGTATCCAGTTCCATATCTTCCAATCCCATTTCCTGTTGACCATAATTCCATTTCCGTTTCCATTCTTCTTCCTGTAAAATCACCAGAGGCTTGTGGCTTTCCCCTCTGAATTCACTCCAACTTGTGCCCAGGATCCTTTCTGTCTCAGCTTTATCTCTGTCATCTCAAGATAATTCTTAATGTCTCCACCAAAGTTTTCATTCTACTGCTCCAACATCACAACTCCCTTGTTTTTCTGATTCACTCCTCCAGGCACCTTTGTGGAAGTTCATCATCTGCTACCTTCCAACCATTCCATTCTCATACTCAGGCAGATCTCAATCAGTATTCCCCACCCCCACCCCCAAAGTCCTCTGTATTCTTTGGTCTGATATTTCTCTGGTCCATTTTTGTTCATCATTTTACACATCTCAGCTCTGAGCTCTTTCAATTGCTCATCCAATAATTGAGGCATGATATCAACAGTCGGTGGGGTGTTCAGCAGTATCTTTACCATATTGGGTTCTGTTAGTCTCCCCCTTAACAGTCTCTGCCTTGAAGAGCTTTCCTTTGCCCTGCTAAGGAATTCAGTTTCACTTTGGAAGCCAGCACTTCACAAACACCAGAGAGTTATAGATGAAGATTCTTAACAACCAGATTGTCCTTAGATCCACGTGCCTTTCCATACAGCAGTCAGAAGTGATGCATAAGCAGTCAAAACATTGCTTAGTTACAAAAGGCAAAAGATCTCTTTTGGTAGAGAATAAAATGCTAGTTTCAGACTCTGATTTGGTCTGAAACAAAAGAGGCAGGTCAAAGCCAAGTGGCTGGCTGGAGCAAGCAGCTCAGAGCTTCTTACATACTGAAGTCCACATAGAGAGAGAGAGAGAGAGAGAGAGAGAGAGAGAGAGAGAGAAAGAAAGAAAGAAAGAAAGAGATAACAAAGGCATAAGCTAAGCACTAATTAGATTCAAACATGCAAGTGTTAAATGAGGCTAGAACCCTTCATTGGCAACATGCCATTTCCCAATTTCTGTGGAACCTGCACAGGGCTACAAATTCCTGGAGAAGCCTGGGATCAAATTCTTGATGCTGGGATTATGCATATGCAGCCTATTTATTTATTAAATGGCCAGTTTCTATTAATTACTCCAACTCCTCCAGTCCAGCTGGGGACTACACATATGTGGAAGCAAGTGCCATAGCCATAGCCTAGCTGGATAGAGAACCACATTGGGAAATGTGTAGGTTTCATATGCACGTCTATTTTTAATTTTTAAAAGAAAATAAATTCTATCCATTTTCTGTTTGGAAACAGGAAGAGGGAACTGGATGAAGTGCTAAACAGCAGTATCATAGTTTTTTTATTAAAAAAAAATTTAAAAAGGAAGAGTCCTCTGAGCTGCCACAGACTTTTATGCTTTTGAGATGAAATGGGGCACTCAGCATAGACTTCTGTTTTTAACTATAAACCCTCAATACAAAAGCTATTCCGCTTCAAAAAATATGATTAGTCTCAGGTACTCTCTCTCACCCCTGAGTCCCCCTGCCAGATTTTGTAATTTTTTACAATCCTATTTTCCTATCTTTAAGAAATGTCTTTCTCTCCCCAGTTGTTGTGTGAAAGACTCTAGCAAGCAGCAGGGGAAACTGATTGACTACACCAGGGAGAAAGGGAGAAGGATGAGGCACAAAGTGCTGTCAAATACACACAGTAAACAAACTGGGAAACAATAAGGGAGGAAACATGGCTTTTCTTTAATCCCTTACAGCCATAGCAATCCTATGTATTACCAGTGGCAAGAAGTGGGTAAGAATCTGAAGTCAGAAGTATGGTGTTAAAACTGATCAAGCCCCTGTAAAAGTTTTTACTTATGCTAAACTGCGCTTTGGAACTCTGGATATAATTTCTATAAAGAAATGTAAAATTTGAGGTCTTTATTTTTAAAAATGCACATTTAAAATGGCAGAATGGTCATTTTGGATCTTAACCAGCACTTTAACAAAGCAAAAGAAACACAACAAAAGCCAGCAGCGATTTCACATTTTCCTCAGTGTCCTGGCAACTATTGCATGGTGATTGTAATTCCCTGGTCTGCAAGGTGATGTAAGCCACATAATTTTAGATAGGTCCTTCAGCCCCCAATACATAGCTATATGTGCCATTTTTGCAATATATGTAATGTTTGCAGAGATTCTGGTTAGTTTCTTCTCTAGAAAACACCTCCCATCTGCCCCTGCCAAGCCCTCATAGAGTTGTTGGCCATACAGTGGTACCTCAGGTTACAGACGCTTCAGGTTACATATGCTTCAGGTTACAGACTCTGCTAACCCAGAAATAGTACCTCGGGTTAAGAACTTTGCTTCAGGATGAGAACAGAAATTGTGCTCCGGTGGTGCGGCAGCAGCAGGAGGCTCCATTAGCTAAAGTGGTGCTTCAGGTTAAGAACAGTTTCAGGTTAAGAACGGACCTCCGGAACGAATTAAGTTCTTAACCTAAGGTACCACTGTATTAAACTGCATCTCCTATCCCCAGCATAGCACTTGTCAGTTTCCCATGATGCACGGGCACTTTGCTGCCACTTTTCACCATGTTGCAGACTTCCTCGAAACTGGACTACAACAAAATGTCAAACACTCCTGTCTTGGAGCTGAGACCACCTAGTCTGGCACTTAAAGCGGGATAAACCAATCTTTAATGTGGTTACCTTAGCCATCTAATTTACTGGTTAGCAGAGCAAGGGAGTTATATGTAACTGGTTCCTCCTAGAAGCAGAGTTCTTTGGAATTATTATTATTATTATTATTATTATTATTATTATTACACATTTGCAATATTTCTAAACTGCATTTCATCCACTGATGATTCCATAAAGTCTAGAACAAAGCAGAGAGTAATGCCTTCAGTGGGGGAGAGATGTGAAGGAAATAAGTAGCTATCCTATTTTTAAAAGACATCTGAAGGCAGCCCTGTTCAGGGTAGTTTTTAATATTTAACGCTGTATTGTTTTTAATACTTGATTGGGAGCCGCCCAGAGTGGCTGGGGAAACTCAGCCAGATGGGCAGGGTATAAATAAATTATTATTATTATTATTATTATTATTATTATTATTATTATTATTAT
>JAXCMG010000073.1:4021672-4032317 GCA_034642415.1 Podarcis siculus | reverse complement strand
TATAAATATAAATATAAATATAAATATAAATATAAATATAAATATAATTTGTACCCTGCCCATCTGGGCGGCCTCCAACAAAAATTAAAAATACATTAAAATGTCACACAATAAAAACTTCCCTGAACAGGGCTGTCTTCAGATGTCTTCTAAATGTCAGGTAGTTGAGAGGGGCTGAGGTGGTTTTTTTATTATTATTATAAATTTTTATTAAAGTTTCCATAATTTTTATAACAACAAAAACAAAACAAAACAATACCATAGACACAACAAACAAAAAACAAGTACAATTTCAAAATCTTATTTTCTTATAATTTACTTCCCCGACTTCCTCATACCTCCCCTTTCTGTATTCCAATTTCTAATCAATTATTCAGCAAATCCTTCCCTTATTTTAACTTAAATTTAATCTTACTTATTCTCTTTAACTTATCCAATACCGCTGATAACCACTTATTTTCAAATCCAATGTCATTTTAACATTCATTGATTTTACAATATTTCTTTAAATAGTCCTTAAATTTTTTCCAATCTTCTTCCGCCGTTTCTCTTCCCTGGTTTCGGATTCTGCTCGTCATCTCTGCCAGACCCATATAGTCAATCACCTTCATCTGCCATTCTTCCAAGGTGGGTGGATCTTGTGTCTTCCAGTACTTTGCGATGAGTATTCTTGCTGCTGTTGTAGCGTACATAAAAAAAGTCATATCCTTCTTTAACACCCCCTGGTCGACAATACCCAAGAGAAAGGCCTCTGGTTTCTTCGGGAAGGTATATTTAAATACCTTTTTCAATTCATTATATATCATTTCCCAGAAAGCCTTAATCTTAGGGCACGTCAACCAAAGGTGAAAGAATGTACCTTCATTTTCTTTACATTTCCAACACTTGTTATCAGGCAAATGATAGATTTTTGCAAGCTTGACTGGGGTCATGTACCACCTATGAATCATTTTCATAACATTTTCTCTTAAGGCATTACATGCCGTGAATTTCATCCCGGTGGTCCACAACTTTTCCCAGTCAGCAAACATGATGTTATGACCAATGTCCTGTGCCCACTTAATCATTGCCGATTTAACCGTTTCATCCTGTGTATTCCATTTCAGCAGCAAGTTATACATTTTTGACAAATTTTTAGTACTGGATTCTAACAACTCAATCTCCAGTTTTGATTTTTCCACCTGAAAGCCGATTTTCCTGTCCATCTTAAAAACCTCCATTATTTGATAATAGTGAAGCCAATCTCTCACTTTCCCTTTTAGTTTCTCAAAACTCTGCAATTTTGGTCTGTCCCCTTCGTGTTCTAAAATTTCCCAATATCTCGGCCATCTAGATTCCATATTAAGCTTCTTAACAGCCTTAGCTTCCATTGGCGACAACCACCTTGGGGTTCTATTTTCCAACAAATCTTTGTATCTAGTCCAGACATTAAATAGTGCTTTCCTGACAATATGATTTTTAAAACCTTTATGAGCTTTAACCTTGTCATACCACAGATATGCATGCCGAGAGGGGCTGAGGTTGGATGCGCCACCTGAAGCTGCTGACAGATGATGGATCAGATTTGTTTTTTGTGGCTCCAAAGCAGCCTTTCTCAACCTTGGTGCCCCAATGTTGTTGGACTACAGCCACCATCATTCTTAGCCGCCATGGCCAATGGCTGGGAATGATGGGAGTTGCAGTTCAAGAACATCTGGTAACCCAAGTTTGAGGAAGGCTGCTCCAGGGGGAAGAACCTGAACCAGGGGTTCAAAGTACAAGAAAAACCATTGAGACTTACCATCAGAAAGTTCTTCATACTGTTTACAGCTGTTTGACAGTGGAGCAGGCTGCCTTGGGAGATGGTGGACCCCCGTTAGTGTTTTTTAAGCAGAGGCTGGCTGGCCACCTCTCTGTGATGCTGCAGCCGTGGGTCCCCTGCAATGACAGGACCAGACGCCCTTCAAGGTCTCCTCCAACTACATGAGTCTAGGATACGTCAAACAAAAGGTTTGACCATTGGCGATGTAAGAGAACATAGTTTTAGTGGTTGAACCAGTAAAATACTGGTTGGTTGACAATCCTGGGAAACTCTATTCCTGTATGTTCCTGTTTCTCCTCTCTTTTTTTTAATTAGTCTGTCTGTCTCTTTGATGGGAGCGAATGCTGCCATCTGGACTGTCTTTATTTTGGTTTACTTTGAACAGTTTTTTATTGAGATTTTTTCCCCCTTCACTGTGACAAACTTTGGAAATTTAAACAGTCCACAAACCTGTGAACTCGCATCCTTCATAAAAGTGCAAAACATCTTAAGATCTTCATCTGAGTCCTTATCAAAGTCTGCCACAGCAGACATGAAACAAGGACATTTACCAGGTGACGTGTTTCCTATCACTTTATCTCTATGCTTAGGGAAAACGTCACCTGTCCTCTGGGCTGCTGTTGAAGGCAAACAATAAAACATGGTGACAACCCCAGCACCCCCTCATGGCCTCGCCCGCTCCCCTGCAGCCTTTCCCAGAGGTAAGTAAAGAGCAACAGCAATTCAGTTCAATAGAACAATACTTTCCATAGAGCAAATTCCACTTGATTCCACTGTAATAATGATGAAGGATTTAAGTGAGTTTTAAATTTGAAGCTGCGCATGTTAGAAGATTTCTTTTTTAAAATAAATGAATAAAAGGGATTGGCAAATGGTATTTGTTCATTCGTTTTGCTCTAGCAATGTAAGAAAAAACCCCTATTGTTTAGGCGAAACGCACATCTAGTCCAGCATGCTGTTCTCACAGAGGCCAACCAGAGGCCCATGGGAAGCCACAAAGCAAGGCTTGGCACAAGAGCACTCTGAATACCTGTTGTTGGCGTGCGTCCGTCTCAGGAGTTCATGGAGTGTGCCTTTGTGGGCTGAAGTCAAACCACTGCATTTGCAGCACTGAAGTGATCTCCCTGAGGCAATGGACAGTGTGTATGGAGGTTCTGGATTGAATTGAAATACTTTATTGTCACTTGTACACGAGCACCCCCCACTCAGCTCTCTTAGTCTTAATTCCCCTCGTTTACTGACGCACACCCACCAAACCCGTAAGTCAGTTGCCCTGTTGTTATCTTTTCATTCAGCAGCCTAACAGCCCACGGATAGAAGCTGTTCTTTACCCTGTTGGTGCGACTAATCATGCTTCTATATCTTCTGCATGAGGGCAGGAGATCAAGAAAGTGCCGGCCAGGGTGTGAATCATCCCTGAGAATTTTCCTCACTCTCCTGAGGCAACGTTCTTCCGCTATTTCATCCAGCAGATTCATGGGACAGCCCATAATATCTTGTGCTGTATTCACCACCCTCTGTAGGCACTTCCTATCAGTTGATGTCAAACCAGCGTACTACACTCTGATGCAGTATGAAAGGACACTTTATATTGTGGACCAGAAGAAGGAGATCATCAAATGTTGATTGCCTAGACAACAAGACCTGCCTCTCAGTCTCCTTGATGTGGTCCAAAGCAAAGCACAGGAATACCCTTGGCACCAGCTTGCCTGTGGAAATTGCTGGAAGGAGGCACGCAAGGCGCCATCCAACCATCTTAGGGATTCCACTCTGGATTTGTGTGGGCTTTATTCCTTAGCCTTTTCTTCTTCCAAGGCAGCAGAGGTTTAGGACCAGAGCTTTCCTTCTCCTAGATGGGCTACCTTCCCAGGTTGGGGAGCTCTATCTGCCCCTCAATTCCCTCTACAGCACACGCAGAAACCACCTTCTTGACAGTGATGGTGGTTGTGGGGAAAGGGAAATAGGAAGAAAACAATTAACTGAAGCAATATACATGGCTATCTAAAGTTCGTGGACGTAAGACTCTTCAAGTTCAGTATCAGAAATCACCACTGCATGCTGTCTCAGATCCATCACTGCAATATTGAGATGCCCAGATCGTATCTAAGAACCTGAAGCAGAAAAATTTGTCAAGTCAAGGAAGCAGAACAGAAAATCCCACACAAGGAGGAGATGAACACTGTGGCATATATTATTAATTGTGAATTATTCACTCAGCTGCACAGAACACTGTAACCAGGGCTATTGGCTTAATCTGCAAAGTTTTCACATCCCTGGATTTGAAAGCCGGTGGTAACAGTCATCTGAGCTGACTTAATATAGCAGCGTTTTCCATGTTCACTGGCTACATTGCCCCTCCCCCACCTTGTCACAGTACCTTTATATTTGCTTTATATGTGTCTATGAATGATAGAAGCGTAGCAGCCCTAGAACATCTTCAAAAAACTAAAGCTGATCTAAAGAGGCAGATCTTTAGGAAGGCCATAAATGCCGTGGTGGCTAATCTGTTAGAAAGTGTGCCCCAAGTCAAGACCGCTCTAGTGTGTGCTGCAATACTTCTACAGATTCCCCTGCTATGGGGAGTTTTGCTTCTTGAGAGCTGACCCAGGCAGCAATTTATCTGTCTGCTTGTTTGTAGTACTAGTAGCTTTCAATAAGTTTAATAAATAAAATAACCAACTTGGCTGATTGGCTAAAGTGGGGGCCAGTTTAAATAAGTGAAAATACAAATTAAGGACACCCAAGTTTATTTTAGTGTACTATGGCATAGGGAAGGGAGAAAGCCTTTCTTTTCCTTTTCTGTGTTAAATTGCAAGTTATCGTGCATTATGTTTAATATCTCAGAAAATGCACTGCTACTGACATTTTGCTAATACACACATTTTATTGAGATTGGATTGCTGAATCAGTCCATTAAAGGGGAAAATTATTCACCAGCTACAAATCCTTTCTCTGGTTGACAGCCTTGTTATTAATAATACGGTATTTCCTCAAGTGTTTCCCAATGAATCAAGAGTACATGACTTTTGTGTCACATGTTGGCCAGTCATGTACTAATGATTATCCTAGCAGAGAACGCAAAGGAGACCAATTAAAGCACAAACAAAATATATACTATGTTTCATTGCAAGTCAATACAGCCACTTCATATTTTTGCTTTTGGGTATGAGCACAGGAATGACTCCTGAACAATTTGTAAAAGAAAAAAAAAAGCTTCAGATAAATTGAAACACGATGACATTCTCTGGGGAGAAGGAATAAATTCCTTGACATTCAAGGGAGCAGAAGGAACAATATCAGGTACCTCCGTCGTAAGATAAAAGCAGGGGGCAATTGAAAATGATCTTTGATGACTTGTGACTCAGTATCACGGCAGCCCAGGGTGGCTGGCTGACTGTTATGTATTCCTTGGAGAGGGAAATGAATAGCGCAGAGCCGCAAAGAACGTACGCAGCGAAGAGGCGGGAGGGAAAACTCAGCCTTGCAAATGTCACTCTGGGTGTAGAATGACTGGGAAGGTGTGCCAGGCCTTGATATTACCAGGTAGGCAGGCAGGTGGGCAAAGGTAGCTTTTACACAGTCTTGAAAGAGAGACCCAGGAATCTGGCACGACCACGATGATTTCCCATCTCACTTTTTATGTTTCAGGGAAGCTCCTGAAATTTGCCCTGAGGTTTCTGAACTAATGTGCGCTGAATTTATAGACATGTTTGGTGGAAGAACTGAACCAATTATCCACTCCTGTAGTCTTGTCACACTGTTAATTTTCTTCATGGAGCAATTACTGTGCTCTGATCTCAATAGTTAATGCAGAATTTGGTGTGTGTGTGTCTATAGCAGCCCTTTGCTGATTTAGCTACCGACTGGCCAGGAGTGATTATCGGTATTACAATTTTAATTTTTTCTACTTCGCCTAATTTCCCAAAGGAAGCCAAAGTGGCTAGCAAATAAGTTAACAGCTGTATAAAAACAAATCATATTCATCAAATTAAACTGAAGAACAAAATCAAAGTTCAAATGTGAAAAACTGAAACAAGTTTAACAAAAAACAGAATTACAGAACAGCCATCAAAACATTAAATTAAGATAGCAAAAGACAACTCAGCTAAGTCCCTTTCAAGAAGGCCCAACATGGGGTTGCGCTGAGTCCTGCAGTGTGCTGAGAGAGAAGGATTAGGGCTGCCGCTTAGTGGCCAGGTGCCTCCAGGCTTGAGAGGTCAAAGCAATGTTCCCTCAGGATGTTCGAAGGATCACGCTGCACTCACCTCTCATGTATTTCAAAAGATGCTCAGATAGGGCTGCCATATTTCAAACAGTAAAAATCTGGACAGAAAAGTTGTTGAGCTTTTTTGGCAAAATAACAAAAAAAAAACATTATCCAGCTATTTTTATGGAAGATCGGTAAAAACGACCGGTTATGTCCGGGAAATTCCAGACATATGGCAACCCTAGCTCAGAACCCATTGGAAACTAGGCATGTCATGGGCCCATTCTGATAATATTTCTCCACAACCAGAAACTGAGGTTGCAAGTTCTGGTTTGGGTGGATATGTGAGGAATTTCTTCAGTTTGTACAAACCTGTGATTAGCAGGTTAATTTGCCAGACATCAGCTGGATATCTTTGATATTGATCTCAATTCAGGCTCTCAGGCCTTGGCCTGAGACAATAGCTCTGTTCCCCCTTATTGCACATTCTCTGCCAGAATTTTTAAATCCATTCCGGATGGTCAAGCCCATGACAGTGTTATTGGCCCTGCCCCGCAGTGTGGGACTCCCTTGCAGTGCCGAGAGACAGTCAGGCCAGTGACCAGAGGAGGAATGACCACTGGGAGGATTGCAGAGAGAAGGAATACCATGGTGCATCTGCAGCAGCACCACCAGACACCTTCATCTGCTCCATCTGCAATGAAACATGTCTCTCCCATATCAATCTCTACAGCTGCAGCAGGCGCTGCAACCGGCCAACAGTTTGACTTCACCCCCCAAACTAAACTCCTCCATTGTCTCCCGAAACAGATGGATGTCAAGCAGTAGGCAAGCCCAGAGAAGGTATATGCAGAATAGGCTAACCTGAGTCTTTGAGTGGGTCTCCACAATAGGTGACTGCAACAAAGGCAGTGGATCCAGTGGCTTAACGTGTGGTGGCATCTTCAGCCTAGTTATAGGATGGAGTCTGCTTTGGTTATCCTGAGGGATGACCTTTACCAAGACAGAGGAGGTGTCCTGCTCTGTTGGATCTTTCAATTGCTTTCAATACCATCAATCATGATATCCTTCTGACCTGCCAGTTTGGAATGAGATTGAGTTCCAGTTCTTATCTTATTTGTCTTATACATTTAAGACAAATAACAAATGTTGGAAATGTAAAGAAAAAGAAGGAACATTTTATCATATGTGGTGGGAATGTAAGAAAGTAAAGAACTTCTGGGAAATGATACATAACGAGATGAAAAAGATGTTGAAATATACTTTTTTTAAAAAACCAGAAGCATTTTTACTTGGTATTATAGGTCAGGACATTAATAGGCAAGATGTTAAATTGTTTTTATATGCAACAACAGCGACAAGAGTATTGTTAGCCCAGAAATGGAAGCAAGAAGAAATTCCGACGAAAGAAGAATGGCAGACAAAATTAATGGACTATGCAGAACTGGATAAAATGACAGGAAAGATTTGAAACCTGCGGGACCAGAGATTTACAGAAGATTGGAAAAAGTATACGAACTATCTGAAGAGCAATTGTAATCTTGTAGGACTACAAGAAGTTTTGTAAGGAGAAATATATGAAAGGTTACAAAGTAGAAAAAGAACAGAGATATTAGTTATGAGATTTAAATGCAATAGGGAAAGTAAGATATGTATACTAAGTGAGTAGATTGGAAAATTTTCAGATGAGATTGATGGAAGTAAAAAAATGGTAAAAGATGTAAAAGTATGTTTAATTATTGTTGAAAATGATATGTTAAAAAACCAATAAAAAATTTTATATACGAGATTGAGTTCCAGTTCTTCCTTGAGAGATGATTTCAAAAGGAGGTGCTGGGAAACTCCCATCCTGACCCCCCCCCACTTTGCTCTCCCCCTCCCAGGAAGCTACAGTAACACAGCTGTTGGGAAGTCAGGTAAGGGCTGCTGCCTCACTAGGCCACCTGCTACTGCTATTCTCTGTTGCAACCTGCAGATGCTGGGTTATTTATTTTATTTACACCCAGCACCGGCCCCCGCCAAATCCTGTGGATGCTCCCTCATGGTCAGCAGAAAGGTAGATTGGGACATTGGGATTCCATCTGCTTTGGATGAAGCTGTACCACTCCAATTGAAAAATCAGCTTCATACCGTATTTTTCGTCCCATAGGACGCACCTAGTTTTTTGGGGAGGAAATAAAGGAAAAAATTTTTTCCTTTATTTCCCCCCCAAAAGCAGGTCGGGGAAACCAAACCAAGTCGGGGAACAGCAGGATGGCGGCGCTGCGCCTCCCTGCTGTCCCCCGAGCTTGTGGGGCTGGCCGATGTCTGCCCGACACGCGGGGTGCTCTGCTTCAGTGGGCCCCGCCCGCCAGGCGGCAGGCTGCTATCCGCAGCGTGGGGAGCCCTGCGGGGAACTCCTGCAGGGCTCCCCGCGCTGCAGATGTCTGTCTGGTGCGCGGGGCACTCTGCTTCAGGGCGCCTTGCGCTCCGGGAGGCAGGCTGCTATCCGCCGCATGGGGAGCCCTGCGGGGAATTCCCGCAGGGCTGCCTAGGCTGTGGATGTGTTCCTGAAGCGCTGGGCGCTCTGCTTTCAGGGCGCCCGGCGCTCCGGGAAGCAGGCTGCTATTCGCAGCCTAGACAGCCCTGCGGGAACTCCCACAGGGCTGCCTAGGCTGCAGATGTCTTCCTGAAGCCTGGAGAGCGAGAGGGGTCGGTGCGCACCGACCCCTCTCGCTCTCCAAGCTTCAGCGAAAGCCTGCATTCGCCCCATAGGACGCACCCAGATTTCCCCTTCATTTTTGGAGGGGGAAAAGTGCGTCCTATAGGGCGAAAAAGACGGTAGTTTAAGGATTCTCCTGGATTCGTGACTAAACTTGGGTTCTCAGATTCCTGCGGTTGCCAGGAATATGCCAGCTTTGTCTGTTCCTAGAAATGGCACATCTGACCACAGTGACACATGCCTGAGTTACCGTATTTTTCGTTCTATAAGACGCACCTAGTTTTTGGAGGAGTAAAACAAGAAAAAAAATATTCTGAATCTCAGAAGCCAGAACAACAAGAGGGATCCCTCTTGCTGTTCTGGCTTCTGGGATAGCTGCGCAGCCTGCATTCGCCCCATAAGACGCACACACATTTCCCCTTACTTTTTAGGAGGGAAAAAGTGAGTCTTATAGAGCAAAAAATATGGTACATTTCATTTGGATACTGCAACATTATGTGCAAAGGGCTTCCTCTGAAGGCTGCAAGGCAACTTCACTCGGTTTAGACGGCTGCAGCCACTGATGGGGGTTTGGCTGCGCCCAGACTTGAGGATTCCTTATTGAAGGTGACTTGTCTGGAACCTTGTGGATGATCTTCTGCCAGCAGGCAAACATCTTTTTATTTGAACAGATATTTGGCCTCCTCAGCTGATTTGTTTTTCTCTGTTATACAAATCTGTCTTTTTACTTTAAATTAAGTCCAGCTTCCTTTTTATTTATTTCTAATCTAATTTTTGAAAAATATGATATCCATAGTGCTATTCTTCTCTGTCATGTATTTGGATTTTATTGTAAGCAAGGGGGGACAATTTTTTAAAATAGAAAAGTGAGATGCAAAATAAATGTTTAATCTAGCCCAAAATGGAGTTAGGCCTGTGCTCTGGGATGGTTCAACTTCCTGAAAGTTTTGATTTAATGAAAAAAAAAAAAGTGAAGTGAGATCTTTTTTAAGAATTAATGAGTGGTGCTAAGTGCTGTGAATTTAACTAATTAAGGCTGGCTTGTTGCCACACCATCTTGGGCTCTGGTATTTTCAGCATTTATTCAATAAGGCACATCAGACTAAGCAGCACTGAACACAGGAGACGTTAAAATGAATCCTAGCTCCTGCAAAAGGGGGCACTAATGTTTAACATCATGTTGCCTTACCCCATCAGTAGATGCGTGATATCATACATGCACATGTGCTGCTTGTCAAATTTGGATCTAATTAAAACCATTTGATTAAAGGAGATCCAGTGATGCAGTTACTAAATGTAGATTATCATAAAGTCTTTCTGGCCCACACATCAGTACGATTCTAGGTGCTGACACTTAAAATTGTCTTAAATAGCTTGTAACTTACACGAGCCCCCAAAGATGAACTTGAAAGGAGTTACGTTCTCCACAACTGTATTGCTTTTTAGAGTGACAAATGGAAAGCCAGCTTCAATTCTTCAGCAGCCCAAACTTTGCCCAGAGACCAATATAGTGGTTCCTCAGGTTAAGTACTTAATTCGTTCCGGAGGTCCATTCTTAACCTGAAACTGTTCTTAACCTGAAGCACCACTTTAGCTAATGGGGCCTCCCGCTGCTGCCGCGCCGCTGGAGCACAATTTCTGTTCTCATCCTGAAGCAAAGTTCTTAACCTGAAACACTATTTCTGGGTTAGCGGAGTCTGTAACCTGAAGCGTATGTAACCTGAAGCATATGTAACCTGAGGTACCACTGTACTTTTAAAAGACAACTGAAGTTGGTCCTGTGTAGGGAAGTTTTTAATGTCTAATGCTGTATTGTTTTTAATATTCAGTTGGAAGCCACCCAGAGTGGCTGGGGAAACCCAGCCAGATGGGCGGGGTATAAATAATAAATTATTATTATTATTATTATTATTATTATTATTATTATTATTATTAT